>JAJJWW010017475.1:0-298601 GCA_023531295.1 Papaver armeniacum
TGATAACCCAAACTTATATTCTGTGAACCTCTAGTATTATCAATCACCTCAAATAATCTTAATTAATGGCAGGTGAAAGAAGATATTGGAATCCTGTGATAGGCAGTGCTTGTGATTACTTTATATCTTGCCTATCGGAGATATGTCTAGAGCCAATCGTTCAGATTGTACTCCAATACGATAGAAATAACAAGATCGGATCGCACAACTACAAGAAAGTAGTATCGGTCACAGCTACGAATCCCAATGAAGTCTTCAAGTGGGTTAACCTGGGGTCTCGGTAGAAACCTAAGGTTAAAAAGGAGAATCGACTCCTAGCTTATACAACTAGTATCACCTGGAATTGTGAGGTTGGTTTCGATTGCTAGAGTTCTCCTTTATATAGTCTTTCAAATCGGGGTTTCAATCAATGTTAGCTTAGTAACAAAGCATTCAATATTCACCGTTAGATGAAAACCTTGATTAGATTCAAGCTAATATATTTCAGCTGACTAGATCTAGAAAACTTAGCTTGTTACACACAAATGGTTTGTGTAGTACCCAAACATGTACATTCATTGGTTCAACAGTAGTTAACCAAATGGTTAGCCATATGAACACTTCCATATTAACCATATTCTTCTTCACCATAACTAGTTCAAAGCTCAAATGAACTAGTTAGAGAGTTGTTCAATTTCTTAGATCTTATAGAAGTATCAGAACTGTCGAAGCAAAAGCGATTTTGATTCTTTCAGATCGATTCATGAACTTTATAGCCCGCGGTTTGCAAACTTGCATTCCTTAGTTAATATAAGTATAAGTTCAAAATAATCGTTTTAGAATATAACCAACCTAAGTACGTGGACTTAAGTACCCGGAATAAGTTTGTAATAGTTCACAAACTCCGAATGGATATTCTCGGGAAGAGAACCTCCGACGGTGAAGATGAGTTCGCGGACTTCTGTTCACAGTTTCTGAGCAGCAAAGTACTGGGCTTTAGTTCAGGAATAGACTTATACATGTATGTGTTTCCACACAATGCTTATATCCAACAATGGTTATATAATCTAAACTCTCATTTCAATCATTGAAACATTCTTAGAAGGAGCGTTATATAGTTTTTATTCGCAAACTATTTTTACCGTCCAAAGCCATTTTCAAGTAATTGAAACATAACATGACTTTCGTCACTAGGTAAAAAAAGATGAACTTGGCCAAGCGAAAGCTTACCACACATATTTCGAAATAGATAAGCGAGATAAACTCGGCTCGAAATAACAAATGTGTATAATCAAAGTCTATATAGCAAAACGACTTTTGTCTCAAGATAGGAGATAGAGTAGATAGACTTTTTAAGTGATAGATAAGTTCAAGTCTCCACATACCTTTTAGTCGATGAAGTTCACGATTCCTTGAGTAGTTCTTAGTGTTGTATGATGATCGCCATGGGTTCTTGAGCTCAACTTCATTTTCTATCCCGGTCAGGACTTAGCTATGGTAGACTAGAAATCCCAAGACTTATAGTTTTGATCACTAACATTGACAAACATGCTTGAGATAGCAACACATGCGAGTTCGACCGAGCGAGGTGCTCTATGAAGAGTTATAATGATTATTATCGCTAGATGCGAGGAAAAGCCTTATTTTGAGTCATCTATAATAGACTTTATTCTGGTCTTAATGACAATATTTACTAAGAAGAAGATTATGCAATCTACACACTAGTAACGGGAGGATCGAATTCTTATATAAGTAGCGGCAATCAAATGAAGATCTCAATCCAAATAATGTGTTGACAACAATTTCACTTTGTCACTAACTATGGAACCAACTTCAACTAAAAGCATTAACAACTTTCTTGATCTCGTTCGGATAAGTAGTAATAGAGTCATTATCTAATTTAGTGATTGCAATTTTATTGAAGGTGAATAGTATGAGTAGCGAGATACGAGATAATCTTGATTCAATATTGCTCCATAGTTCATAAAATGTGCACCCGAGAAAAATAAGGAAAAGCCGACTGGACATAGTTGAATTGAGCCACGGAATGATTGTTGAATCCTAAATCTTGCCACAAGGTGTAAAGTTTGGAATAAGCGATCTGATTATTAGCATGATTGCGAGATGTAAACTTTCGGGACATTGTCGTTCTAGGTAACATAATCAATAACCCTAAATTAATTGAGTAGAGCAAGATTAACGAGACTTCCATGTGAAAATTATCTTCCTTGAGTTTGAAATTAACAATGCCGGTTAAGCGATTGAGAGGTACCTTTGAGATTGAGCGATTTTCATGATAACACCATTAAAGAATGAAATAAGAAAAAAGATGAAAGAATAGAATCAATCGATCTGGATCGAAAAACAAAATCAAAAAATCAAGAAAATAAGATCAAAGCAGAGAGATCATTAAAAATCTTGAGAAAGATCGAGATTGATAGGACAAGAAAACGAAGAAATCACTAGAAGAAACAAAAATTGAGCTCAAGAAGACTCCATTAATGAAGACAATTTTGATCGTCTACCCCGAGAAATTCCATTCACAGGTTTGATACCAAGGTAACACAAGCTGACTCTGTTTATTAATTGAGAAAAAGGAGATCTTACAAGAAACAAGAAAACAAACAAGACTTATATACAATCTGTGCACACATAACCACACTATCTTGACCACTAGAGTATAGGCACGTGTCCACAATTTACATTTGTTGACATTGAATAGGAAAGTGTACATAGAGTGTAAACCATTAAAATCTTTGAAGCATTCGATCAGGGTTCATCTTTATACCAATGAGATTAGTGCAATTTAACAAAACTAGGATCAGAAGCTATTTTAAACCAAGTCTTGCAAACACATGTACAAGCATAAGCAAATTTTTCACAGATACTCTAAGAAGGATTTCAAGGTAGAGTTCGTCTGGAAGGCTTAGCATGTTTACTGCTTCTCCTTCTTTTACTTCTTGTTTTTTTCCACTGAGGTTTGATTTTATAGAAATGCAAGTAATTAAGGTTTTCTCTCTCTCTATAGTACATATTTATTGGGTCAAAAGGCCCAGCTTTCCTATCAAAGCCCAAGATTTATGTTAACCAAAATTTTGAGTCGTCATGTAAAATTTGCTATATGGGACACTAAATTTTTTGCTTGATCAATTTTGATTTTATGAGCATCATTATAATTATACTAAGACGGCTAGGGACTCGCAGTTACTTGGTGGATTTTGTACAAGCTCTGCAGACTAACTTCCAGCCAAGTTATCCAGAGGACTTCTCAAACGAACAGTTAGGATTTCAGGATTCTCAGTCACATCTTTAATGTATCATGTCAAAGATGCTATAACAATGTCCGTCACATCTTTATATTTTGGACAAACAGAAGAATCATCATTTAGTTCACTATGTCAATAAAAAACCGTAACCATGAACATCAAGTAACCCAGAATTCGATTAGATCATTAGCTTCCTAAATGATTCATTAGCTTCCTAAATGAAATTCAGACTAGCCACCGAACTTATTTTGCAGAATTATTCCTGGACTTACAAATCTATAAATATATACCTCAACCATTTGTTACATCAAAGACTGATCCATCTATTTTATTGAAGAACTAAAAAAGGAAGGATGTTTTGCCAAAGTACTCATTAAGGTGATTCTTGTTCTCTCAATCACTCAGTGGCCTTGCCTTTATGTCTGCTAATACGCCTAGAACCTTTGTTATTACTACCAGTCTCCAGCAAATAACAAACCATAGAATCAGCATCATCCCCGAATATGCTGTAAGCCTCGACTACCTGCAAATAACTGAACCCCATCGACAACACCGTCTGCATACTGTTGCTCAGAATTGTATCAGGCTTTGCCCTAGGCTCACTCTGTGCTGATGATCCTGCTGTAAAAGATCGAAATAAATTTATATACCAAAAAAAAGAAATTGTAAATCAATGGCTAGAAAGAACTTAATATTGGGTCCTTGATAGAAATACAAATAAAACCCTACACCACAGAGCTTCAAGGATAATTAAGCCTCCACTATCATTTAGTCCTGCGACAGGGAATACCCAATGGAGATAAACATATCAAAACTATCAACCTGCACATCATGCTCACGGGGTAGGTAACCAAAAATTACCATCTTTTTTGAATACCAACTTGTCCTTCAAAAAGACTAACTATGTTGATTGCTGAGGCTCATACACTTTATCAACAACTAAAGTATTCATCGGTTGCTATTCCACGTATGGAACTCTCTATCTAAAACATTTTAACACACTACACACAATATAGAGAAAATAAAAAGTTGGCTTGAGACCATAAGAGATATCAAAGTCAGAAACTTACTCGCACCAGAAGATGAAGGCTCTGCACTAGAGGTGGAAGACTCTCTAAAGCTAAGCTTCTGTTTGAAGCTATCATCGTTCTCAGCTCGTGAAGCTTCTATTACCATGCGCTCCATTTCCTTCTCAGTCAGCTCGAGATCTGAATAAAATCGACCCTCGGAAAGAAGAGCCTGTTTTCAGACAGAATACAACTTAGAAACAACTTGATCATCCAATGATATAATTGAGCAAAAAAATACTCCTCCGTCTCAATTAAGTGACCTAGCAATTTTTAAGGCAAGTAAGGGGAAAGTATTTTTAAGTACTTTTACAATTATACCCTTATAGATAATAAATAGTGAAATTTTGAAATGATTTATCTCTCAAACTACACCACGGATGCAAACTTTGTACCATTGAAAAGCATTTTAAAACTACTTGAATATAAACATGCCTATCAAATTATGCATATTTCTTATATTTCTTATAATCAATTAAAAGGATAATTTTAGGAATATCTCCGTCATATAGGAATGGTGGGACAAAATCTAAAAGTAACTAGGTCACTTATTAGTGGGACGGAGGGAGTAATAAACAACGATGAATACAACTCCAAGAAGATCGTCTAATTTAATTAAGAGCAAAATGAGAAACCAGTGTGTTACATTATCTATCTGTTGGTCCTGTTGAGCTTTAATAGCAGCCTTTATTTGATCCCTATCAACGTTTGCCTGTTTGATAATATTAAAAACAAGTAAATAAGAAATGAGTCAGCTCACACCAACACAGACCCAAGTGAAATTCAAAACACGAAACAAGAAACATGAGAAAAAAAAGTTCCTACTAACCCCCTGAAGACTGCTGAACCCAAGGCCAGCACCAATGGCCAGTCTGCGAGGATCAACAAGTGAATTGTAGTGGTTGCCATGGTGATAACTTAGCCGAATAGGTGGTGTGTCTGTATTATAACTTCCGTGGAAAGTGTTGATAGGTTCTGTATTAACAATTTATAGGTAAGAAACAAGAAGAGAATATATGTTATGTGTAGTGTAGAACAATACATCATGAACATTAGATAGATCGGTACCTGTGCTGTAAGAATAAATATGGATAGGGCGGTTGTACATTTCACATAAAGCCTGGATCTCAACATTGTTTCCATAGACCTGCCAGCAGACACATAACAAAGAACGGAATTAAGAAATCCATTAATGAAATGCAAAGAAGCATCCATAGATGGAGAAAAGTAGGACAAGTAGTCACCGACGTGGACTCAGGGTCAGGGTTACAAACAAAATATCAACACAGACAACTGGAAGTTTTAGCATTTCCACAGACTAAAAGAAGATGGTGTGACACATACCTTGTCTCGCCTCTTCCTTTTGCAGTAAGATGTAAAACCTTCAGTTATAAACTGCGAAAAGTGATCTCTTTCTCTTTCCTGTAGAGGTTAAAGAAAATTGAAAGTGTTGAAACCACAATTGGCTAATGCACAAAAAGTTCCCTACAAAAAATTCGTGTGCTTATCAGGTTATTTGCTAGCATAATGGGATAATCCTGTTCACATCCTTGAACTTTAGATTTATTACTCCTGATTTTTTTTATCGTAAATAACAGATAGCTACACATGTGGATGACATAATGGAGCAAACTCATAAATTCACCTAAGCTGCCCTAGACGTAATACCTCATTAAATGACTGAAATTCACAAAATAAGTAAGTAATTAAATAGGACAGAAATTATGGGCCATTTAGTTGGTTATGAAAGGTCTGCTAGAAGGAGTAAGTATTTAAAAGCAACATCAACTCCACATTCAGATATAAAGATAAGCAAATTCATGTACCATATAGTCAATGCACATCTGTCTAGTCAAATCATATGCTTCAGTGTCTCCGTACACTTGATCTGCAACAGCACGAAACAGGCAGTTTCCATCCTCCAGCATGCGCTAACTTAAACCTTTGCCCCTTCTTATATCGAGCTCAAACTGGCGTTCTCTTTCCTGAAAACACAACGTCCCAATGTTTTAATAGAGTTGTTTTTTAATGCAAAGAAATTTCATTAGATCAACCACAACAGTTACAGCATTATCATCACCCCAGAAAACTGTTCAACAAGATCAGGGAGCATGTCAGTATCAGACTTAGGTTTTCCATAAATCCTAACATGTTTAGCTAGATTACCAGCTATCTGAATACAGAAGACATCAGTAAGATGAGCCTTACAACTGGAAATTGATCGAGTTATTGTCACAAGAGTGCAAACTACAGAGGAAAAATGAGAATACGGTCTTACGAAAAATTAAGGCTCTTATCACACACTTCAGTTGCTTCCTAAAATGTTCGAGCTATGGTGGTACTCAAACATACAAAAGTTGCAAGACATGGACCAAACCACACACCGATATCAATTAATAGGCTATGAAAAGGTTTATATTCATCGTAAGTTTCCTGTTATAGAAATTTGATATCTTTTTAACTCATCAATCAATTAGACACCCTTTTTCCAGTCTCTTACACAAAAAAAGGGGTCCGAATATTCGTTATGTCTGAGCCACACAAACATGCAAATGCCACAAATATCACGATATATGCACCAACTACTAAGAATCAAAACTTACTGCATCATCATACGATGGCCCGTAGGATGGCCCAAAACAATGGCTCTGCTCATCTGCACTGTTGTAACCTTCAGCCTCACCATAAGCCCTTGGAGAAGACGAACGGGAACCAGACGGTGAAGTCCGAGTCGAAACGACAGGCCAAGCAACGGCTCTTCTAGAAGGACCAATGCGCACAGCATTTGAACCTCCAGAACCAGTTCTCCTAGAGCTCAAGTTTTCTGCCAAGGGTTTGGGTGGTGGAACAGGAGGAGGTGGAGGAGGTGAGCATGAGCCTTCAGCAGCTTTATGTGAAATGCCAACACTAGAACCCTCAATCAGATCTAGATCAAGCTTCTCAGCAATCCGCAACCCATGAACTTCCCTCGAAGCAACATCTGCAACAACATTATCACTACCAACAATTTTCTCTTTGTCACCAAACTCGCTAGCAGCTGTCGAATTCCCAGCTTCCTGCACATTCTTAGAACCTAATTTCTCATCTCCACCACCCGAAAACTCCACTAAATCCTCTACTTGCACCACGACGTCCTCTTCTCGAACATCAGCTTCTTTCACAGTAGGAGTAACCTGAGCACCCTGCAACTGTTGTTGTGTCGATGCTGCCGAAGATGAACTAGCTCTATTCTGATTCGAAGAAGAACCACTAGTACCTCGCTGAACTAATATACGAGTCATTTTTTCAGAAAAATCTCTATCCAATCAAAAAATCCAAAATGATTATAAAGCCGTAAACAATAGTTTATCTCTTGCCCTAGCTTTAGGAACGGTGACCCCAATTCCTTTACTGTATGATTCTTTCCAGGTCAATGCCTTTTGTTCTTCACTAATCAATCTCTGCATTCCCCAAACAATTCTCATGAGAACCACAACTGTACCAGGAAATCCCTCTAGAACCAAATAATTCAAAAAAAAAAAAAAACCTAGCTTTTATTAAAAATTGTTCCTTTTTTTGGTTTGCTGATTTGAATTTCACCTCTTCTTCTTCAATCTATAACAATAATTATCAATACGACCCTTATCATTATCCATCTCAATTTACGCAATTAACCTCATCCTGAATCAAAACCCTACAGCAATCAATACCCAATATAAACCAAAATCAATCAAATCCTAACCCTAAAAAAAAAAAAAAAAAAAATACCTTTTACAATTTCGAAAGGGCATTCAATGAGCAACAAAAAAATATTGGGATTCGAAGCTCAAGAAGAGTTTTTTAGGGTTTGAAAGGGGTAAAGACTAGCGAGAGACCAGAGCAAAACACAGTGGAGAGAGAGAGAGATATGGTGAAACTATGGGAGAAGAGGTTAAGGTTTTTATTATTGTGGTGGGGGTAGAGAGAGACATGATATCCGTTGGATCATTGTTTTGATAAGTTGATTAATACTGATCGTTTGATTTTAAATGTACATGTGGCGGTAGTTGAAGTGAGTTTACACACGTGCATATGTTGTTGTTTCTAGAACGTGTGGATCAGATCATTTTTGTCAGACTTCTATTTTAGGGTTCCGAGGTGGGAGTGGCAGTAAACACACAACTGCAATCACTTTTACAGTTTTACGTCTTTACTTTTTTTTTTGTCTTTAGTGAAATTTTCACCTTCACTTTATACTGAGAATTAGATGCTCAATCTGTAAAGAACACGTGTTTATGTAAAACCATATTTTGTTTGTCGTCTATCATAAGTGGCACTGGCATTGCGTCTTTTGTCCAAAAATAATCGAGTCAGTGGTATTGATTGCTTTCTGCTTCCTTGGCACCAGTAACTTGTGTGACAACATATATCTCACAGGAATGCCAAAGCAGTGTTCTTTTATAATGTCATGCACTAAAGGTTGACAAAATCGCATGCTCATCACTGTTAGCTTCTTACTTAAGTTACTACTTCTTCTTTTTTCCGCTGTTTATTTCCTTCATCAGATGGAGAAACAAAAAACAACACCTTCAAAAGACATGATACGTGTATGCGTAATGGTGTAGTTAATTTATAGTGAATGACGCGTTATCGACTCGTCCGATCACAAACTTGTGGACTTTTCTTAAAACTTTATTGAAGCATAGATTAGTACTTCCCTCTAATTAATCAAACAACAACTAATTATTTAATGGTTATGTATAAAGTTGCTTATGTGTTAATTACTAAACAATCAACTGTAAACCCAATTATATTCAACCAACCAGAAAAATGAGTCGGTTAATACATACCCACCAACAAAAGAAGACAAAAAAGACAACCACTGAACATGACCTAACAAAAATATGACCTAATAAAGACAGAGACCTTCAGTTGTCAAACATCAGACAAAGCATTAGCAATAAAGAAACAATAGCACAGAAAAAGACTCCAGAAAGCTTAGATCATAAAATGGGCTAAAATAGATATTAAAGGTCATAAAAATTGCTTTTAGCTAGTGAGCCAAAGACTGCATCACATGCATTCAGCTAAGAAAGTATGAGTATGGAGACGACTTTTACTGAGCCAAAGCAACATCTTTTCCACTAAAAAGAAAGCACACGCAAAAGAATGGATTAATAAACTTGCTCAAAAATAAAAAAAAAAACAAAAACAAACTCCCCACCCCTAGCGATTTTTATGAATCAAATATGTCTAAGATTCCTTTGTTTGGGAAGTTAGATGATTCATCAAAAGATTAGCTTGAAGCCTTGAACTGCTTGATACATAAATAGTAAAGCTATCTAATATGAAGATTGACTGGTTCCTGCTTCGGATATTATACCTATTTATTTCAAGATTTTCTCTGAGACAGATCGAAGGCTTACTTCCCAGTGCGGATTACAAATGGCTTCTCTTAAATATAGGCATGTTTTTATTAACTATAACCCACATAAAATAAGTCATTAATTCAATTAAACGGGTTCTTATGATTATTAGCATAACGAAAATTCTCGGCAGACCGAGATAAAAACAACACAAAAAAAACGCCCCTTACACCCACCCCCTGCACGTCTCCCGAGGGGCGGGACCCACCAAAAAAACCTGTGAGACTCGGTTTTGCCCTGGTTTAGGAGTGGCGGTCTGTAAAGAAGCACTGTTAGCATAACCCATAAAATCATACATAATTTTTATATATAGCCCAAAATAAATTATCAAATTCCTAAATCAAAAAAATAAAATAAAGTTAATCATGTAATTCTCATAATTAGATTTATGCATTATCTGTGGCATATATAATTAATGATCTTAGAATACCCAGTTTTATGTAATCATGATTAAGAAAAAAGAAAATCATCTCAGATTTTTTTTTTATAGAATAATAATGCTTATGGAGTTTTAGAATATTGATTTAGGAAAAGAATCAAAACCCTAGTTGATTTCATTTCGTTTTTCGATTGATATTGTTGTGAAGAAGTTTTAAAGGAATAGTTAGAATATATAACCTTAATTGATAATCATGATTTGGAAAAATAAAATCGTTTTATAGAAATGGTGAAATGTTGGGTTTAGTTTTTTTTTTTTTGGAGGAAAAGTAAAAAATTAAGGTTTATGATAGGGTGATCTGTAAGAATAATGAGAGAACGATTAGGAAGAAATTGAAATATAATTTAGTTTGGATCAGAAAAATTAGAATATTTTAATTTTGGGGAAGAAGTAGGATTATTAATTTAAAAATTAAGAATCGTTTGATAATTTTGGTTTTTCGTTTGAAGGTAAACTTTTTGGGCTATAGTTGATAAAGGCATGGTCTACATTCAAGAGAAGCCTTACAAATATAGTTTTTAGTTTTTTTTTTTGCAAGATTTCTAGGTACTTTATGAATAAACTTAAAAGCACGACAACATTGACATCAAGCAATGCATTTTCATGTTTCTTCCGAAATACCATGCTTTGCCAAGAAATGGAAATTGTCTTTCTAATTAAAACATCAATATAGGTTTCCATAATCTCCTTCTATCCGAAATTCTTCATCTTCTCCTTCTTGATCCGTGTTGTTGCCTGTAAAAGTCTTGGAGGTTCTGCTTCTTCTGGATTATTTGTTGAAGATGGTCATGTTGTTGTTCTGCCAAAGATACCTGCATCATTCCAGAAAATTAGTGCAAAACCAGATTATGCATCTTTAGAGGTTCATGCACCACATGTGCTTATGCAAAAGTTGCATGGTTCTGGGTCAACTAGATGATGCATCTTTAGAAGTTCATGCACCATCTGTATTTATGTTAAAGTTTAATGGTTCTGGGTCAAGCCATATATCATATTTTTCTTATAATGATTGGTGTGCTCTGATTGTTTATGTTATTTGTTGTAGACCAATATTGCAAGTGTCTACGAATATCTAAAGATATTTGAAGTGGTGTATTATGTTTTAGTGACGGTTCTATTTCACCTCTTGAAGGTTCTTGTGATCCAACAACCTTGAGTCTTCTTCAACGAATTCACAAGGATGTCTGCAAGATCTACTTCAAGGTAAAAGGTATGCAAAAACAATTATGTTTGATTGCTACAAAATTTCCCGACATCAAAGATGAAATAGACAAGATTTAAACTTCTATGGGTGATTCCGACGATGAAGAACATGAATAATCCTTAAATTTGATTGTGTTTTCTTTGTGTAGGAGACTTCTTTTGAGAATTTTTATTCTTGAGAAGGATAACTAGGGTTTGGTATATCAAAGATTGTGATTACACATAGCTACTTCCAACGTTTTTCATCTTGCATGTTTTTAGATTTATTTATTTAAATTCTAGAGTTGATGGAAGATGAACTTGCAGTATGTAATCATTATTGGTTTAATTATTGCAAAAATCATATGAAATATTTGTGCCTTTATGTTCTCGTAAATTGAGCTAATATTTCATATATGCTCAGTTAAATTTATTATGTTTTAATAAACGGAAAATAGAACAAACTCTTTGAGATTTTTCTCGTGGTATTGATCTTTTTGATCACAATTTTGTGTTTTGCTGCTTGATCACACTCCGTAAGATTCTCTTATGTTAGGTAAAATCGAGTAAAATTGTCTCGTTGTTCGTAACTGGCCTTAAGATTAATTTATGTCGATACTTTGGATACAAATCCTTGTGATTTGTTAATGTCCACAAATCCTTCTTTTTCGTGAAAGTAAGGTCACTGATAGGTGTCTAAAACACCTAATTTTCTATTTAGTAGTTACGCTTCCTTTGTTATTTTTTACGGTGAATTATGTACTTTACGCATGTTTTTGAGTTATTAGGTACTCTGGAGTTGCACGGAGGAAAAGAAGCGGAAATCATTCAAATTGAGTCAAAAAGGCGTAATTGTCATTTCACATGATATTGGGAGCTGAGCCAAGGTTAAGGGGCAACTCTATTTGGAGGAGTATTAAACAAAGACCAGATGTGGTTAAGGGGATGCCATCCGGGTAGCCCTTATCAAGGTGACGAGAACATCATTTATAACCTACCTACCCAACCCTAAATCGAGAAGTGTTATCTTCTCAATCATTTTCATCACCCGAAATTGGGAGAAAGAGGCGCACACGGCTGACCATGGAATCGAGTTCGCAGAGAGGAGATTCGGATGGGGTTTGTCGTGAATTGGCGGCTTCATTAGCATTCGAGAGAAATCGGTAAAGATTGAAGAGAGGGTTTGAATTTGAATGCATTAGCAGGGAGATCGAGAAATTACAGAGGAGCAACGAGTTTTACTGATTCTCGGAAGAGTAATTAGGGTTTGAAATATTGGAATTGAGACATGGATTGAAGCTGGGTTCGATGTGAATCTGTTCACTGTCATGGGTTTGTGGTCGAGGTCAAGAATTCAGGGTTAACTGATTCAAGGAAGTAGAAGATGGTTGCAGCTTTGATTGGGATAATTTTGAAAATGAGTTCATGGTGGTCTCTGTGGTCAGAATCGAGAAGGAAGGAGAAGGAAATAGATCTGCAGATTGAAAGCAGGGAAGATGAATTGGAGAGCTGATGTGACGGCAGAATTGAATATGAGGTTCTGTGGTTGCAATTTGAAAGAACTAATGGAAGAAATTGATGTTTGAGATGATATTGAACAAGGGTTTCTGATGTAAATGGAGATGGCCAGGCATTTGATGTGATGATATTCAGTGGTGAAGATTCAGGTGCAGCAAGAGCTACAGAATGGATTTATGGGTCTATGCTGGTGTTGAACTGTTGCAGGAGTACATGAAGTTGCAGCTGCATTTAAAAGCTGAGAGGGGCTGGTCTGGAGGTTGTTATTGAAGTTGAGAATGGAATAGCAGGAAATGTTGTCGAGGATGGAGGCATGGACTGCATTCTGCGGGAAGAGGTTTGGTGACTGACTTTGAGCTCGAGTATGAGATGTAAACATGGAAGAAGGAGCTGAGCTTGTGGACTGCTGGGCAGTTTTGTATGAATGGTCAGAATGGTCATGTATGTTTAGGTTGCAGTTGAGCTTTATCTGGTACTGATGGCAGAGGCTTAAGCAGAGGAAATGAAGCTCCAGTATGATATGAATGTGTGAGACACAATGCAGACTGAGCTGGAAAGTATAGGGGTGGAGTTGTGAGGCATTGCAGCTATACGATTGCCGCTGTTTGACTGGAGAAGCTACAACATTGAGATAGCAGGACTGCAGATGTTGTTGTTGCTGCCTGAGGTGTTTAGTTGAACCAAATGGGTGTGATGGTGTTGAATTACAGTGGCAGGAATGCAACCAAAGGGAACATGAGATGCTGCTGTCGTTGAGTTCTTAAAGATGGTGGTGGTTTTGAACAAGGCTAAGTCTCCATTGATATTACAGGAAATGGCTTGGATGGATTTGAAACTGCGATTCTGAGAATGTGGAGGTGGTGCTGCTGTTGATAATGGGCACTGAATGGAGTGATGGAGAAGGTGCAGGCCAAGATGGCTGGAAGGGAAGCACTGATGCACCATCTTGGTGCAACACAGATATGGCCTGTGCAAACGGCTTATGTCCTGACAAATCAGCTCAATCAGCCAAGTTAGTGACTGACTTAGACCCTGACTCAGGTCTGATTAGCTACCTGACTCAGCTGAGCCTTGACCCGGTTTGACTCAGTGATCTGGACCGAGTTGACCGAGTTGACTCGTTGACCGGTGACCGGGCGGATTTTGCCGGTCACCTGAGATGTCTGCCGGCGACTTTTCCGGCCAATTTCCGGCCATAATCCCAGTTTTCCGGCGACAATTTTTGGACATAATTTTACATGGGTTTTTTCTCACACATGGGCTTGGTGGACCACTTGAAGATGGGTTTTGAGAAGACCTAATATTGGAAGGAGTATCCTTTATGGAAATAGAGAAACATATAAAAGAGAGGACTTTTACCTAATGTGGGGAGGATGATATATCTTTTATCTATCTTTTGGCCTCTACTTTATTTTCTAGGGTTTACACCATGAAGTCTTTTCTCTTTCTTCTTGTTATGAACTCCATGAATATGAGCTAGAGTTTTCTTTTGGTTATGGATTAGTTGGATTTCCAAACATGAGTTTTTGTGCAATAAATTAGTTTTCTCTCATATTATCGTTTATGATTCACTATTAATATTGTTACATGATTTGAATGCGTGTTTAGTCGAGTCGCGAATCGATTGAGTTTGCTTTCATCTTTATTGCTAGATTAGGGTTGTTATACGAAAAAGTGATAATTCACGATTGCAAGTAGCATAAATAAGATTATAGTTTGTAGTGATATATTCTTATGATCTTATGTGAACCATAACCTTTGTTAAATCGGATTAGTGCTTTTACACGTTCGATTGCTTTGATTGGCTTTGATTTCATAGTACTTAACGCATCTAGGGAATTAAACTTGATTAGTGCTTTTACACGTTAGGTTGTTCCTTTAGATAGAATTCATATTCGCATCTTTTAATGTGTTTGTTGATGACAAGAGGAGATTAGCGGGATATTCTTGCGATCAAGGTATTCTAGGGCCTTTGATAAAAGTTGAGATTAAAATATCAATTCTAGTTATTGTGTTGAAAACATGTTTGTGAATGAAAACGAAATCCATGACCAATACTTTCTCATCCTTGATTCGCGTGTTTACTTTTTATTGTTTTGCTTTTATTTTATTTTCGTTCATAAAAACCAGAAAACCCCGTGTTACTTATAAGATACCGAAACAATTTGACAACCTAGACCTCTCTGTGGGAACGATCCTTTCTTGCCCTTGCTTCATTATATATTTTGAGTAGTAAGAAAGTGTAATTTATATTTGTGTCGGCTGACAACCGGTCAGTCACTCATGTTGTTCTCTCGGGAATGACATTTTGAGGAATAGTTATTAAATGAACCTGTGCTTAATTGCTATATATCTTTGTGGGGAGTGAGGTTGTGGAATTATAAAGGGGATGCGTGTATCTTTTTAATCTCTTAGGATGAGCGCTAAGTATTTATTACTACGTGATATCATCTAAACAAGTTGATATGAGGAGTTGCATTTTAACTATGTTATTATGTAGTATCTCCATCTTCCTTAGGCTTGAGATATCTTTTGGTTGTATTCATTATGATCCCCAATTTTCGTACCTTTGTTAATTTTATTGATAAGGTAGGGGGGATTATTTAGTAGTTTCATACTATATAGATATGGTTTACGGATCATTGTGTAAGGGGGAGTGGATCATTTAAGCAATATGTTTACCTATTGAACAAAAGATATAAGTATTGATTAAAGGGGAGAAACATATCACTATAGTTTTACTTCATAGTTGAGATACAATTGAACTTTGAAGAGAATATAATAATATTATGTGTCGGCATAACAACGATTGAGAATAATTTATTTTCAAAAAGTTGTTATCGCTATGGAATCGGTTCTTCAACAACAACGATGTTGAGTTGAACACGTTCAGAATCATTGCAACTTGAAATAACGAAGAGTTCAAGGAGAGTTGGAGAAACCAATAAAATCAAGAAGACATGGTGGATCGAGGAGTTTTTTCAAAACTTTATTTTTGTTATTCATATGTATTAAATAGTTTTATCACTAAAATTGACAAAGGGGGATATTGTTAGAGCATTGCTCGGTCGAACTCACAAGTGTTGCTATATCAAGCTTGTTGTCAAATTTAGTTGTCAAAACCATATCTTGATTTCTAGTCTACAATTAGTTAAGTCTCGGTCTAGGAAAGTGGAGTTTAGAAATGAGCCAGTCATCATTTGCGTTCTACCGTTTGAAGGCGAAGATCAACCGAAGCTTTTGGAGAACTTCATCGACAAAAGGTAAGTGAAGACCGAACCACCTATTTTTCAAGTTATATTCAGTTTTCTATTTTGAGACGATTGTCGCATAAGTAATTAGACTAGCTTGCATAAACAAGAATTTCGAGTCGAGAACTAATTATTTAGTTTACGAATTTCTCGAAATATAATGGCTAAGCTTAATGAACATTTGTTCATACTTGATCAAATTCGGTGGAGAATAATTTATTGTTTGGAACCAAATCATGATCCAAGTTTATCATTCGAAAATAGCCTAAAACAGTGATAAGTGTCATTGTTATTTATTCAGGAATGTTTAGAATTGATTTAGAGAAATATAGAACTACTATATTCGAAATACAAGACAGTGTTATCAGTTTTACAAACTGATAAAACTGTTATATGTCTGAATCCGTATTACATGTATTCGTACACGTAGCGGAGTAACTATATATCGACTTTCAGATTTGTGTGATATGCATATTCGTATGTACATCATGGGAAAATCTTTTTTTTTTCGTGATCCGGGTAGGTATGATATTCGTATACAAACAATTGTGGGCTGTGATAAGGGAACCGGGTTAAAATAAATGAAATTGGTATGTGAACTAAAACAGTTCTATGTTCTAGAACAAGTTTAGTACCCAAACCGGTACGCAAGCTGAATCTTTTGTGAACTCTGGAGCCGACAAAGGTCTAAAGTTTGCAAACCGGTACATGAACTAAAAAGTTCTGTAGACTCTGGAACTTTGAGTTGATTCAAATTTTGTAAACCGGTACGTGAAATGAAAAGTTCTGTAGAGTCCGGAACTTAGTAATTGCATAAGTGTGCAAACTGGTTTATGAACTGAAAAGTTTTTTAGACTCTGGAACTCGTTAATTGTATATGAGTTTGCAAACTGGTTCGCGTACTGTGACTCAGCCAATTCACGAATGGTTCAAGTAATTGTACCTTGTACATTTACAAACTATGTCGACCATGATTCAATTGCGATTAAATTATTTCCACGAAGTAATTTGCATTTGATCATTTCTCTAATTAATACTAGACTCAATTGATCACATGATTGTGACTCAATATTAATGTCTTGGTGAACATGAAAATGAGTGTTAATCTTTTAGGTTCAAATCGGCTAGTTTCGGCTAACCATGTTGGACATAGTCTTTATACACGGTTCGGTTACAGTTTACCTAACCATAGTGTATATCTTGTATATGTGATTAAGATTCAAAGCTTTCATCTAACGGTGGATATTGTTTGCTTGGTTCCAAATATATCTTAGCTTAAACCTAAAGCAACCTACGCTTTGAAGTCTATATAAGGGGAACTCTTGGCAACTTGGATCTTTGAATCCCGGAACTACTTTTTGGTGTGTCCTAGTTGTATCTAGAGTCTTCCTGTCCAGAAACCCTTTTAGGGTTTAGCGACTATAAATACTTCACATGGATTCGTGAAGCCAGGTCCAGTTATCTTTTATCGTGATAACTTGAGTATCCTGATCTTGATTGTTTGTAAAGCTTGCTCCAACGATCAAGATAGATAGTAATCAACAAAGTCTCTTTGTCTCATACTTTGTTGATTCTACAAGTTTTATACTTGTGAGGTGAATAATAATCTAGGTTGCACTTCAGGTTGCATAAGTCCATATTTTGAGGATAGCCTGACTTTTGTCTAAGTTGATATCGATTTACATCACCTAGATCTATCATTTGATATGATTATCCGTTTAGATCGTAAATCAGGAAATCAATTATAGGCTTAATCTGTGGGAGAATTGAAGCAACTCTTAGTTGTGGGTGAGATCAGCTAAGGGAATCAATTGCGCAAAGTCTTGTGAGATTCAAGAGGCGTAAGGAGCGCGACTGTGCCTTAATCGGTGGATTTCCTTTTAGGTATCAACTACATACCATACTAAAATTAATTGGTAGTAGGCTAGTGTATGTAGCGTTTTAATACAGTTTGGTGTTCAATATGGACTAGGTCCTGGGGGTTTTCTGCATTTGCGGTTTCCTCGTTAACAAAATTTCTGGTGTCCGTGTTATTTATTTTTCCGCATTACATTGTTTATCTTTATAATTGAAATACCACAGGTTGTGCGTTGATCAATCATAGTAGCTAGGTCCAACCTTGTTATAAGACTTGATTGATCATTGGACATTGGTCTTTGGTATTGTTCAAGAACTCTCTTCGTAAGTTAGGTTCACGGATTCAATTCTGTAAACGAACTAACGACGAGATATATATATAACTTTAGGCACTTTCCTTGATTGAGTTTTTACTCTCGGAGTTGTGTTGAGTTTGTCCATACAAATTGCCTAATAAAAAGTTGGTGGTGTATCTTGGTACCCCCTGCGTTTTCATACACTATCACTACCAAGTTTCTTGGATTAACGTACTAGTGTATTTACTTTTAATTATAATATTCTGCATAAAGTAAAAGTAAATCACACAACAAGATAGTTTTTATGAGGAAACTGCAAATGCAGAAAAATTTAGGAACCTAGTCCAGTTTTGAATATTCTCAGAATTAAGCCGATATACAAAGAACAAAGGCAACTTCGTATAGTTGAGACCAAGTAATCTACCCCTAGTTACTTAGTTCCCTCAGTATCCCTGCGCCTACAACTGTATGGCCATCGCACGTGAATCCCAAGATATAAATCACCATCTTGAGTTTTTTTACCGATGTAAACTCTTAAGGACTCAACTCTTTTTGATTGTATTCCAAACAATAAAGGAACAAAATTGTTTGATGACCACTCTATTAATATTTAAGAATACCAAAGTAAAAGATATGATGAGTTTTTTGACAAAGGCTCTTCCATTTGATAAGTAAAGTAATCATTTACTTAGTTCCCTCGTAATATCAATCAACGTGAATCCCAAGATATAAATCACCATCTTGAATGTAAACTCTTAAGGATCTCAAATTCAAACAACTATTGTTTGATGATTCATATATTTAAGAATAAAGATAAGAATACAAAGGCTCTTCCATTTGATAAGTAAAATGATCAAGTTCAGATTCATATATTGAAGAATACCACTAAATGATATCGATATACGACTACTTGATCAAATATACGAAAGATAAATTAGATCTTAGTCGGATCCCAACCAATCAAGATGTGTGCCTAAAGTAATATCACAAGATGCGAAACCAATCAGAAAAATATTTTCGTCTTCAAATCAAATGTACCTGCACACAAAAACTTGATTTCATTTATGATCGATCAAGAATAGAACAAATTTTTTTAACAATAAATGATCAGAAATGATCTTCAGATCTAAAAAAACAGTTCTGAAGATCCCGTCGATACTTTGATCAAGTTTGAGTGACCTTATGTCAGAAGAGAAGGTTATCAAGAATAATCAAACTAGGTGCAACCAAAGTTTCAACAACCGTCAGCTAATCAAATCAATAATCGAAAACTAAATAACAATGATGTTGTCTAGTTTCCCACCAAACGGTACTTGCTAGAGCTTCTTGATCCCATAGAAGTCTTTAAATGAGCGGACGTAAGAGATTTCTCCTAATTAGGGTACTTAATTTCCTCTCCGGTACAGTATTACAAGTAATACTAGTAATCCGCTCCGCCAGAAACAATGAAGTTCACCTGGCTAACGATAGTTTGCAAGAATAACAAACTTCACTATCTATAGACCAATATTGTTTGGACAACAAGGAAATTCCACAACCGAAATATGATCAAGGTATGCAATAAAGTACCTAATTTCGGTTTTTATATTTCCAACTAATATCCTACTTGTAATTTCGAAATCTCTCTTTAAAAAATATATAATATTAATTTAGCACTTAACTATAATAGTTTTTATAGAGATAAGTTTTGATTGTTGGAAAATCAAAAACATATAATTCAAAAATCATAATTAAAAGATTCTCCAATATTTCGGTTTGGGGTCACCTTGAGTATCAAGGAATATCTTTGAACAATCAATAATAAGAATTATATACATGTTCACATTATGTCTACATATGGAACTTTCCTATGTAGCAAATCCTAATTCCAAACTCACACAAAACCCTAAAGTAATATATGAATATTGAAAATCGATTTTTCCTATGGTTACAGGTCTACCTTATAAATATAATCAGGTAGGGATCGGTCACACCTTGACTCCCAATATAATTAGGGTTCGGTCACACCTTGACTCCCGATATAGGAAGGGATCGGTTCCACCTTGACTCACGACACAAGTAGGGATCGGTTTCACCTTACTTCCCACTTTAGGTAAGGATTCGTCTATCAATTAATCTTCAATGAAAACCGGACCATAAATCTATAGATTTCTTTCAACTACGAAACAAGTTCGCATGTCTACTTCCTCAAAATCATGTAATAGTACAAAGTTTACTAGGATGAAATCACACCTATATCTAATACACAATCGATTAACAATTTACACAGATTATGTCGATGTCGTATTTACGAAGTTGAAAAAATAAATGTTATACTTTGTAATTCATATACTTTCTTGACACTTTGATTATACTAATATGACCAAGTATAATACTAGAGTATCATATCATATATATAACCTTGCATGTTATGTTTTCAATCTTAAATGACTTGAAAGAAACGATATGAATGAAAACAAGTCAAGTCAGTATTACTAACCTCAAGTGGAAGGATGATGTCTTCGTTGTAGTCGTCATGTGTTCACATTCTTCGGGTCTTCAGAGTAATACTTGTATATCTCAACATTTCTAGTCTAGGAATGTTGAGATATACAAGTATTAACCTGAACGAAGTTGACTCTTGTAATTTTAATCAAGCAACTTTAACTGAGTTTTGATATTAAAATATGACTATCAACTTTGACATACCAATGATTGGTGGGTTCAACCGAGCAATGCTCTAACACAAGGAAAGGAAAATCAAGGAAAGACACTCTTAAGATCACTAGTAAAAGAAGAGCACTAGTCACAAAAACGACGGAAACTCAGTTCATGAGCGCATTGATTGCCCAGCTTGTTGCTCGAATTCCAACTAGTTTCATTTAGTCCTCCCTTGTTGTCGATGATGAGTTTGACGTATCTTGTAAAATGGCGTAGTTATTATTATTGTTTAACTAAAAGTTTAAATAAAAAAAAGCGCACTTGTTAATGAATTCGAAATTTTGACTTGTAGATAATTCAAAAATTATTTTTGAAAATTAAGCTCATATTCTTAATTCAGATTTACATTTTAATTTTAACTAAGAAAGTAAGAAAAATATTAAAACTCACATTTAGGCTTAAGAAATTTTTAAAAACTTACATTAAGTAAAAACTAAATTATATTTTGGCAACACTCTTAAGATCTCATAACAACTACCATATTGGAAGTATTTTCCCTTGATGTGGAATCACTCCACACGACACCTTTTTTCAAGGTCCATTAGAAGTTCACCATTCTTTATGTTTCGACCCACTTGCATTACCAAAACAACATACAAATTAACTTCCGCAGTGATTACATTGAAGCGAGCACTCAACACGCTCACATCACTATTGTTGAGGTTCATTGTTTCTTCTTGAAATTTCATAATATGTTTTCCCAAAATGGTATGGCTTGGAGTGCAACACTAACGATAGGATGTTGATCGTAAAAAAACATAATTCTTGCAAATACATTCATCTTCCGCAATAGTTTTGGACTCCGCCTTCTTATTTGATTTTGCACATTGACTGGGTTAACAACTCTTTGATTTTCAACGACATGTTGGTTTTCTGTGAACTCATCCATGTTCATATTTTGAAAAATTGAAAGAATTTATTATTATTTTTTTGAAAAATTTGAAGAGTTGTGAAAAGAATGGAAGAGGTGTGAGTTGAAATGAGTTTAGAATTGAGTATTTATAGGGAATGAATTCTGGACCGTTAGATGATGAACTACTGAGCAAGGATCATAATGTCGAGCGATCTAAAGATCATCCAACGATAGAATCTATGTCTCTTGGTAGAGTCTCTATCGCGTATGCCTAAGTGGTATATTTGCCACTTAGCCACTTATATTTTCCACTTTGTTATACCCATAATGGGTGCAAAAGTGGAAAACCTCTTCATGTGCCATACATGCCTAAGAAACTGAGAAACTTGCGTTATCAAATGTTAGAACTTATGTTGAAGAAGAAAATTCATCTCTACCCCTTTATCAATCATATGAAGTCTTAGGACCGGTGATCTTTGATGAAGAAATGCCCTAGGAAACATCATCAGTCTTAGGGAAAAGAACTTTTCCCTTCAATCTCCCTGAAAACTATTTTCCTTTGGCTGAGTCAGAATCTGAATGGTTCAGACCAGTCAACTCTGAGACTCACAGAGTCATTGAATCGGCAAGGGATTCTGAGTCGGTGATGGGAATTGATTATGGTATGCTTAATGATATTCCTAACCCGGTACAGACTGAGCCTCTCATCCATTCTCCCATGATAGGAAGAAGGTTATCATTCTCATCTTATTATAATTTTAGGGATTCATTCGAATCCCCCTTTTCGGCTTTGTTTGTTTCCCGATTAATTTCTTTTGTTGTGTCTCCGTCAACATCTGTTAATCGACATTGCATTGTATCTTTTATTCAAACACCCATTACTCAGCCAAAATCAGCTTTTAAAATTTCAATTTTTTTTTCATCTTCATCTTCTGAAAATTTGTGTTTCATTCCTTCGGTGGATGAAAATGTTTTTCGAATCTACCAGTATGGATCTAATTTGCAAGAACCGATGAATCGGAGAAAATGCCTACCTCCCAATTCTATTGCATTACTCACCCCTTCGAAGCAACATGCGGAGACACAGATACTTTCCTTAAATTGATTCATTTATTTTAAAGTTAATTTTAATTTGTTACTTATCATTTCTAAGCCCTAGCATAATAACTTGTCTTGAATTAGAAAACGAATCTTGAAATAGAAAACAAATCTTTCACAATCCTCAGTCACCTCTCAATAATTAAGACAAAATTTGAGTTATCTTTATTAATTATCCTGATCCTGATTCTGTTTTTTTTAGCTTGTGAAAGATCAATAATCTCTTACACCCCTTCTTGCAATAACTTACTGCTTAAATTTCAAGTTTTGCTGCCTATGTTAGTTTATTTTGCTTTAGGTAACATTAAAGTTTCATATCAGCCTCAGTAGGTGTAGACTCAATTTTCAGCTTCATCTGTTTAGCTTAAACTCTTTAAGTACTTTATTTTGTCACTATGAAAATATTGGCATGGAATGTTCAAGGATGTAGGAATCCTCTAACACATAACCACTTAAAACATCTTATTAACAAGGAAAAACCTGAAGTACTTTTCCTTTCTGAAACAAAGAATCAAAGATACCTAGTGAGATATTTGGTATCCTCCTTTCCAAATTATCATATAGTAGACCTTGTAGGCAGAGCAGGAGGTCTAGTTGTAGCATGGGTTGATGGATTACACTTTGAAATAGTCTAATGGAACTCTAACATGATCAATATAATATCAAACACCTCTATTGACACAAATCAATGGGCCATATGCTTCTATGGTAGTTCTTACCCTTCAGACAGGAACATAGCCCGAGACTTCCCATAAGAGATGGGTACACAAGTTAACCTTATGAACATGCCTTGGATAGTGATAGGGGATTTTAATATGATTTTTAGCCAATCAGAAAAATTAGGAGGGCTACCTTTTAACAAAACAAACAATGAATATTATTATCAAATTCTTGAATGGGCTGGTTTGTATGACTTAGGTTTCTCTGGATATGATTATACCTGGGATAACCGTAGAGAATGCAGTCACAATATTCAAGAGAGGCTTGATAGAGATGTCATTAATGCTGAGTGTCATTCTCAATTTCCTAATGCTACTTTAGATCACTTAGTAGCCGTAGGCTCATATCACTGCCCTATCTTGCTTACTCTAGATAATACAGTTCCTAAACTAGATTAGGTGTTTAAAATTTATGACACATGGTTAAAAGAAAGCTCCAGACAATAAAAAAAAACACTTGGAATGCCTCAATTGGAGAAAATTATTCTCAAAGTCTAGTTCTGAATTGAAATCTTTAGGTATCAGTCTGCTAGATTGGAAAAAGAATGTTTTTGGTTTTCCGTCTAAGAAAATAGATAGGCTTCTAAAAGAAATTGAACATCTAAAAGCTAGTAGACATACCGAATACCAACAAAAAAGATTGAGAGAGAAACTTCTAGAATTAGAGCATCTCTACGACACTTAAGAAGCAATAGCAAAGCAACAATCTAGAGATAACATAATAGAATTAGGGGAGAGAAACACAAAATATTTTTACACGGTTACCTTAAGAAGAAGAAAATGGAACAACATAGAAATTATGTTAAATTAAGAAAATATAGTTATTAGAAATAGAATGGAGATTAGTAAAATCCTAACAAATTACTTTCAAAATCTTTTCACTGAAACCTCGAATGACCAGCCTACTGATGACCTAATTTTCAAAGATATTATACCTGTCTTAACCCCTTTTGACAATTCCAACATCCTGACAACCCCATCAAAGGAAGAAATTCTTATAGTTCTAAAAAATATGAAACCTAACAAATCTCCTGGTGCTGATGGTTTCCAAGTTAGGTTCTTTTTACAAAACTGGGAAACTGTTGGATATCAAGTTATTTCTACAATTCAGAATTTTTTCATACACAAGAAAATGCACCTTGAAATTAATAAGACCCATCTTTTCCTGATACCCAAAATAAAACAACCCAAAAACCCTAGTCAATTCAGACCGATAGGTCTTTGCAACATTATTTATAAAATAATTGCAAAACTTCTAGCTAATCGAATCAAACCTCTTTTAGAAATAATTCAATATGTCAATTCAATATGTTTTTATTTCCTCTAGACAAATATCTGATAACATAATAGTGGCTCATGAAATAATTCACTCTTTCAAAAAGAAAAAAGCTAAAACTGGAGGATTAGGAAAAAAAAAAAAAAGATATGTCTAAAGCCGTCGATATGGTAAACTGGAACTTACTCCTTTTGGCTTTGAAATCCTTTGGTTTTAACAAGGATGTCTGCTTGCTTATAGAGCAATGCATTTCAACTACTATCATTTTTGTCCTACTTAATGGTTCTCCCCGAGACTCTTTCAAACCTTCAAGATTTACGTCAAGGAGACCCCCCTCTCACCATACTTATTTATAATATGTATGGATATTTTATCAAGGCTTCTTCTTACTCGGGAAAACAACAAAATTCTAAATGGGGTTAAGATAACCCCAAAAGTGATCCAATCTCTCATCTTTTTTTTTTTTTTTGTTGTTGCTAATGATTGTCTGCTTTTTGTAAAAGCTGATCTAGTAGAATGTAGAAACCTTCTTGACACCATACCAACTTTTAGCAAGGCATATGGTCAACTAATAAATTTTGAAAAATCAGGAGCATTTTTTAGTAAAAAAGTAGCACTAAAACATCAAACAATAATGTCCAAACTACTGAAAATAAAGCATATAGATCTTAGAGACCCATACCTAGGTGCTCATCTTTTCATGGAAAGATCAAAGATAAAAACTTTTGCTCCACTTCTGGAAAGGATGGAGTCTAAATCCAAAGGTTGGAAAGGGCTAGTTCTTGCTCAACCCAATAGATCTGCGTTGAACAGAGCTGTCATATCTAGCATCCCATCTTATCAAATGGGATGTTTTCGTTCTGCCTAAAAAATTACAGTAACTAACAAAATTAATGCAATACAAAGAGATTTCTGGTGGGGAAAAGACTCTGGAGGAAAAGGATTTTATCCAAAAGCTTGGCCAAACCTTTGTAATCCAATACAAAAAGGGGGATTCGGTTTTAAAGATGCTCGTAAATTCAACCTAGCGATGATAAGAAAAGTAGCATGAAGGCTAGTTAAAGAACAAGATTCTCTATGGGCAAAAACAATGGGCTCCAAATACTTCAGATCTAAATCTCCTCTAAGAGCAAAACAAATGGCTCATGGACTTGGAATTGCATTAGTCAAGGTCTTGAACTTATACATAAATGCAGTATTTGGGAAGTAGGTAATGGTAAAGATATAAAAATTTGGCAGGATAAATGGATACCAGGATTACAAGAGACATTAGAAATACTATGCAATTCGAATAACAACCATTTAACCTTAGTATCTGATTTAATAGACCATGAGGATTGTTTTTGGGATTTATCTCAACTTTCCCCCCTTATATTGCGTCCAAAATTAGCAAAATATACCTCTTTAAGGATAAAAGTTCAACTCTTAGGAAAGATCAACTCAGGTGGACCTTAATTAGATCAGGGGAATATACAGTTAAATCCTGTATGATAAGTTGAATGAAAATGGTATTGAAATTGTTAGTTTGTATTTGCCTGATTCTTTTTGAAAAGCTTTGTGGAAGTTAGATGTTTCTCAGAGAATTATGTTGTTTTTATGAAAATGCCTACAGAATGCTCTACTTACAAACTCTAAGTTATTTGGAAAAGTTAAGGATGTTGACCCTCACTGCACAGTGTGTGGAGTAGAAATTGAAACCACTGAATATCTTTTATTCCACTGTCACTTTGCTAAGAAAGTATGGAACTCAGTTCCTAATCCTATTTCTCTAAATATAGATAGTTCTAGCAAGATTCTAGACGTAAGCAAGGATTGGTTTAACAACCAAAGTAAGGAAATATCTTTAAAATTACTTCTTACCAATATGTGGTTTATTTGAAAAGTAGAGTTTTCGAGGATAAATCAAAAACAACTACTAGTTTAGCCTTGGGAATATCTCCTTCTGGTCTAAGAAAACAAGTAGACCTGACAAGCCCAAGAAAGTTCCTAAAAGGGGTACAAAACTGACCTGGAAGAACCACCAAAAGACACTCTAAAGATTAATACATATTCGGCATGGATATCAGAAACTTTACCTTCTAATTATGCCTTATCATACGAAATAATACATGAATTTCCGAAGGAGGAAGAGCAGGACAAACAATCAGCTCAGACCCTCAAGAAGCAGAAGCTATGGGACTGATGCAGACAAAAATCTGGGCAAGGGAGAAGGGTATTAAAAGCTTCAACATCGAAGGAGACTGTGAAAGCCTTTTCAACTACTTTCATGGGAAGAATTCAGACATCTCTTGGTGTGTGAAGGCCTATCTGGATGAGGCAGATAGAATTGCAAATTCTTGTGGCAATTTTTTGTTCCATTTTGTTGCTAGACTAGGAAATATGGCGCGGATATATTAGCTAAATATGTAAGAAACTTAAACTCTACTTTGTTTTGGGATACTAGTCCTCCACCATGTATTCAACATCAACTTTCAGTAGATAAATCTAACATCAAATCACTTGGATCGATATTAGATTGCTCTACTTCTTCTGTAGTTCAGGCTCAGTCGTCTGCTAGTCTTTTCAATGAAAAACTTTATTCAAAAAAAAAAAAAAAAGCGTTCCAGGAGGTCCCAGGTTCAAGCCCCCAATGACGTAATATTGCAGGAATTAACATGGAAGGTACGGTTAGCTTACCCCCTTGTGACACAATCTCAACCCCCATCCGCTTCGGCTCCCTTGGCTAGGTTACCCATAAGGCTCGCTGGTAGGCTAGCACAACAACCTGTTCAATTAATGTAGTAATATGTCGTTGGAGCTTAGGTTTTTAGGCTTCCAACTAGTTAATGTAGTAATCTTTATCCATTAATAAATATAATATTAATAAGAACGGGCCCCTAGCTCAGCTGGTCATCCCCGTTACCCAAAGTTTAATGCGCTCCAGGAGGTCCCAGGTTCGAGTCCCCAATGGCGTAATATTGCAGGAATTAACATGGAAGGTAGTGTTAGTTTGCCCCCTTGTGACACAATCTCGCCCCCGCCTCGCCGTTTCGGCTCCCCTTGGCAAGGTTCCCCATGAGGCCCGTTGGTAGGCTAGCACAACAACCTGTTCAATTAATGTATTAGTATGTCGTTGGAGCTTAGCTTGTTAGGCTTCCAACTAGTTAATGTAATAATCGTTATCCAATAATTAATAAAAATTTATAATGCGTAATTGTGCTGGTGTTTCTAAGTTATACTTCACCATGCGCACCACCAGGCCTTTGGCGCTCCAACAAGGTATTGACATTTTTGATAATCATCTTATGCTATTTTTGAGGCACCTTGTGACTGGAGATGGAGCTGGCTTTGGCCCATTGCAGCAACGTATCTCTACCCTGCCCATTAAAGATGGTGGTTTGGGGGTCTATACGATGTCTGACACAAGTAAATATTGTTATCTCGCTTCTCAGAGTCAAACCAGGTCTGTGCAGAATGTTATACTCAATGACCTGTACTCTGCTTGTCGTGAGAATGACCACACGTACCAGCAATCCTTACAGTCCTTCATTCAGGTTTGTGATTTACCCCCTTCCTTCAGCCTTGAAGGAACTGCCCCCTCTTCCATGCATACCCTGGCAGTTACCTACTTTGATGTTGTGAAGAAGAATATTCCAAGCCAATTCATCATGTCTGCAAGAGATTCGGTTTTGTGGCAGTCTAACCGTATAAAGCATGCACAAGATTACCTTTTGGTGGTTCCTATTTGTGGGCTTCAACAGAGTATTGGACCACGACAGTTTAGAGCTGTTTTGTGTTATCGACTCGGTATCCCCCTTTTTCCCAAAGGAGGCTTGTGTTCATGTTGTAGGCGAGATATGGATATTTTTGGTGATCATGCAATTCACTGTGCCAGTGAGGTTGGTCTTAAGTATCGTCATGATCTTGTTAGAGATGTTGTTTCTTTGACATGTGTTATAAAGCTGGTGTGCATGCTAGGAAGGAAGTGTCTTTGGGGCTTATTTCGAAAGGCAAAGCCATGAAGCCTGCGGACATCCTTGTCTACGGTTGGGAGAACGGGAAGGATGTGTGTTTTGATGTTACCGGTGTTTCACCTTTCACTACCGCAGCTGGGGATGCTTTTGTACCGGGCCAGGCCATTTCCAATGCCGTTTCTCGTAAACGGTCCAAATACTTGGATGTATGCACTTCTTCCGGATATGGTTTGGGGGTTTTGGTTTTCACTTCCTTAGGGGTCTTGGTGAGGATTTTGTTGCTCTTTTAAAAAGGCTTAAGAACTGTTTTGGCTAACTTGGATGCTAGTACTAGTCCCTGGTAGTTTCCTTTTTCATAGGTTGGGCTTGGTCATTCGTAGAAGGTATTGGTGCTCAGCTTGTTGCTAGGCTACCAACCACTCCTTTGTAGTTTTCCTTTGTAATTTTTTTCATAATAATAATAATAATAATAATAATAATAAAAAAAAAATAAAATAATAATAATAATAATAATAATAAGAACGGGCCCCTAGCTCAGCTGGTCATCCCCGTTCCCCAAAGTTTAATGCGCTCCAGGAGGTCCCAGGTTCAAGTCCCCAATGGCGTAATATTGCAGGAATTAACATGGAAGGTAGTGTTAATTTGCCCCCCTTGTGACACAATCTCGCCCCCCCCCTCCCGCCGTTTCGGCTCCCCTTGGCAAGGTTTCCCATGAGGCCCGCTGGTAGACTAGCACATCAACTTTGTTCAATTAATGTAGTAGTATGTCGTTGGAGCTTAGCTTGTTAGGCTTCCAACTAGTTTCATGTAATAATAATGATCTATAATATAATAAATTTCCTTATAATAATAATAATAATAATAATAATATTAAGAAGACGTTACCACTATGAGGGCGACATGGGCATTTCCAAGATTGTACTTTCATACACTCACCGCAAAGCCACATCTGCAAAAGATTAAGAAGACGTTCCCATGCTTGATAGACACTTAAGATAGTACCAATCCTTTCTTTACATACCTGTAACCTAGTCTGAGAAGGCCAATGCTGATCTCTTATATGTCGCAGAATAAAAGTTTTGACATAACCCCGTTCATGGTGGCTGTCGAGACAATCATCGAAATGTTTGAAAGGGCAGTGCGCCAATGTATCATCTTCATGAACATGTTGGCCATGGTTCCCTTCAGTGTCTGATGGAAGATTCTGGGAAGATGATGATCGCCGAGTCCTTGGCATTGCAGCACCAAGGAACTGCAATAACCGTTTTAGGAGGATTAGGGCAAAAACGTGAAAAAAGCGACACAAGTGATATCAATCTGTAGGAAAAAATGGTGGGAATCCAAGATTGTAAAGTCTGAAAAGGTCTGAAAGGGTTAGGTTATTGAAAATGGTGTCATAATAATGCAGTATGCACCTCAGGTTTTCAATCGCCTGGGTTGTCGCCGGAGACTCTCTCTCCAGGTTATTATTATTATTATTATTCAAAAAGGTGTAGGCGCCCAGATCGTAGCTCGGCTGCCTACTACCGTCGTGTAATGAGTCTTTCGTGGATTCATCTATTTATATAATAATAATAATAATATAATAATAATAATAAAAAAATCATAATAATAATAATAATAAGGGCGGAGAGAGAGTCTCCGGGCGATTCCCAGGCGACTGAAAACCTGTGATTTGCTTCCAGTAATATCTCCAGAATTTCTTCTTAGATTTTCTCACAAATTCCTCCTTCTTCCCCCCTTGTTATTCCCCTTCAATCGATGCTTTTTTCCATCGTTGTTTCTTCAACTTTTAGGGTAGTTACGGCGGTTATTTCCATTGCAGAGCGCCATGCCTGTTACTCGGTCCCGTTCTTCAATATCATTCAACAGGTCATCTCGTTCTGTAGGGTCATCTTCATCTTCGAGCATATCACTTCTCGGGTTACAGAATCCTTCTCCCCCCTTCCCATCATCACGTCCATCAACATCCAAGTTGCAGGGAGATAAAGTCCCCTGCCCTTTCAAAGGATATGATGGATGTGGGGGAGGTGTTACTGGTATGGGTTATGCCAAAAGTGCTATATATCGTCATCTTTTCGACAAGCATTTTCCAACCGAAAAGGATAAGACAATTTAGAGAACGTTATACAACGTGACTCTAAGCGCTTTGTTGCCTGGGAAAGAGTCTTGCGTGACATGAAAATGTGGTTGTGCATTAAATGCCTCCATATCCATGGATGGAAGAAAGCTTGTACGTCGCCATCACATCAATCTGATGTTATTCTTTGGACCATTCAATGGACATAGTTTTGACTTCCTCATTCATGGCGCCTCGAAACCACAAGCAAGTGACCCAACTAGAACTGAGATTGCTCCGAGCAACACTGATGAAGACAGCCCAGCAGATGCCTTGACTTTGGAGTTGCTTAATACGGTTTTCCAGAGACGGATTACAACTATTGCGAGCATACCCCCACCCTGCAGATTACAATTCTCTAGAGCCCTGAAGTCAGCCTTGGACAAGATCCTTGCAAAGCCAGGAGATTTGCAGGCATGGTTGCAGCTGCTGCTGCTTCCCATATGTACGCTCAATCTTTACATGCCAACTTGCCCCAGGGATGAGCGATCCGGTACGCGCAAAAAACTCCAGATAGCAGCAATTACCCATGCCTTGAACGTCTGGAGAGAGTCACAAGGATGTGTAACCTTGGTTCACAAACTGCTGAGTCTGCCCAAGCGCACTACAACTGCACGCAAACCATCTAAAAAGAAGAAAAAGGAAAATGCCAATATCGCAGCTTGCAAAAAGAAAATTAGCTTTGGCCATTATACTGCACTATCCGAGTACTTTCTTCTGATGGTTTGGCGCCTGCCACTCCCGAGACTTTACATGAATTGATGCTTAAGCACCCAACAGCACCACCCCCTTTCATCCCTGCACGTGAGGATACCACTTCTGCACTCGCTGTTGACACTGATGCTGTTCTCTCTGCCATCAAGAGCTTCCCCAAGGGCACCTCATGTGGGAGGGATGGCCTGAGGGCTCAGCATCTTTTAGATGCTTTCAGTGGTGCAGCCGCAGCCATTTCAGATGAGCTTCTACTTTCAATCACCGGGGTTGTTAATCTGTTTTTAGGTGGTAAGTGCCCTTCGTCTCTTGGCGAATTTATTGCGAGCGCTCCCTTAACACCGCTACTCAAGCCTGGCGGTGGTGTGAGACCCATTGCAGTTGGGACCATTTGGAGGCGTTTGTGTTCTAAACTTGTTGCCACCTCGCTTGCAAGCTCTTAGCCCCATACTTTGGTGATTTCCAGTTCGGTGTTGGGAGCTCTTGTGGCGGTGAAGGAATTCTACACGCTGCCAATAGATTGTTGGAGTTAAAAGGACATTGTGCTATTCAAACAATGATGCTGGTCGATTTCACAAATGCATTTAATCTTGTCGACCGTTCGATCATGCTTAAAGAGGTTAGTCTACACTGCCCTAATATATTCAGCTGGGTTGAGTTTTGTTATTCAAACCCGGCTAGACTATATTACAATGAATTCACACTTTCCTCAGCAAAGGGTGTTCAACAGGGAGACCCGCTCGGTCCCCTGCTCTTTGCACTAACTCTACATCCTTTAGCCAACAAGATCGCAGCGGAGTGCACTTTAGACTTCCATGCCTGGTATCTCGATGACGGAACCATCATGGGAGATACTTTGGAAGTTTCCAAAGCCTTGAAGATCATTCAACAATACGGACTCGAACGTGGTTTGTTCATAAACATTAGTAAAAGCGAGGTTTTCTCGCCCGTACTGGATCCTAGAGGCTATCTTCGATGATGTTTTTCCATCCAATATTGGTAGGCCAGAGTTGGGTGTGAAACTACTAGGAGGGCCTGTAAGTTTGAATCAACAATTCAGTAGCAATCTTGTGGTGAAACGAGTCGAGAAATACATATTCGACATGGATATCAGAAACTTTACCTTCTAATTATGCCTTATCATACGAAATAATACATGAATTTCCGAAGGAGGAAGAGCAGGACAAACAATCAGCTCGGACCCTCAAGAAGCGAAGCTATGGGACCGATGCGAGACAAAAATCTGGGCAAGGGAGAAGGGTATTAAAAGCTTCAACATCGAAGGAGACCGTGGAAAGCCTTTTCAACTACTTTCATGGGAAGAATTCGGACATCTCTTGGTGTGTGAAGGCCTATCTGGATGAGGCAGATAGAATTGCAAATTCTTGTGGCAATTTTTTGTTCCATTTTGTTGCTAGACTAGGAAATATGGCGCGGATATATTAGCTAAATATGTAAGAAACTTAAACTCTACTTTGTTTTGGGATACTAGTCCTCCACCATGTATTCAACATCAACTTTCAGTAGATAAATCTAACATCAAATCACTTGGATCGATATTAGATTGCTCTACTTCTTCTGTAGTTCAGGCTCAGTCGTCTGCTAGTCTTTTCAATGAAAAACTTTATTCAAAAAAAAAAAAAAAAAGCGTTCCAGGAGGTCCCAGGTTCAAGCCCCCAATGACGTAATATTGCAGGAATTAACATGGAAGGTACGGTTAGCTTACCCCCTTGTGACACAATCTCAACCCCCCATCCGCTTCGGCTCCCTTGGCTAGGTTACCCATAAGGCTCGCTGGTAGGCTAGCACAACAACCTGTTCAATTAATGTAGTAATATGTCGTTGGAGCTTAGGTTTTTAGGCTTCCAACTAGTTAATGTAGTAATCTTTATCCATTAATAAATATAATATTAATAAGAACGGGCCCCTAGCTCAGCTGGTCATCCCCGTTCCCCAAAGTTTAATGCGCTCCAGGAGGTCCCAGGTTCGAGTCCCCAATGGCGTAATATTGCAGGAATTAACATGGAAGGTAGTGTTAGTTTGCCCCCTTGTGACACAATCTCGCCCCGCCCCCGTTTCGGCTCCCCTTGGCAAGGTTCCCCATGAGGCCGTTGGTAGGCTAGCACAAAGAACCTGTTCAATTAATGTATTAGTATGTCGTTGGAGCTTAGCTTGTTAGGCTTCCAACTAGTTAATGTAATAATCGTTATCCAATAATTAATAAAAATTTATAATAATAATAATCATAATAATAATAATAAACCCTAGAGGAAAGAGAAGCTCCGGCGAATGGAAATGGCGACTTCTGGTGATTGAAAACCGGATTTCTTCATCCCTGTTGCTCGTGATTTCAACCACAATCTTGATTTCCTCTCCGTTTTATTGTTCATCTGCATTCAGGGATGCTTCTACAGGCTTTTGCTTCTCTCTTTTTAGGGTTTGTTTCTTCATTGATACAGACTGTGCTTTGAGGAAGCATGCCTATTACTCGTCGAGCTGTTGCACCACCGGTTCGTACTCACCATGGCCGTGACTCTCTTGGCTCCCGTCCTTCCTCCCGGGTTCTTCTCAATGTCCATCATCATCTCGGTGGTTCTTCCTGTGGGGGCAAGTTTGCTTGTCCGTTCAAGAATTTTGATGGTTTGTTTGGGAGGGAGAGGTGGATTGGGTTATGCCAAGAGTGCCATTTATAAACACTTGACGGATCACCATTTTCCAACCGAGGGCGACAAGGAAATCTGCAGAGAAAGGATCAAAACCATAGAGAATTGCTTTGTTTCCGGGAAAGTGTTTTGCGAGACATGGTGGATGGTCGTGCATTAAATGTATGCGAATTCATGCATGGAAAATGCCTTGCAGATCCAACGTTCATCCGAAGAGGTAATAGAGTCCTTCCAATGGAGTAGGGGTAGACTTTCTCATTCATGGGGTGAGAAACCACTTGTTTGTGATTCCGATGCAATCGACAATGCCGAGCTTAGTTCGGTTGTCGACGGCCGCTGGTCTTACGGTGGAATTCCTTAACAAGGTTCTGCAGACAGATTGCCACGACTGTTAGCGTTCCACCACATTGCAGGTTGTTGTTCTCACGTACTCTGAAGTCTACCTTGGATGCCGTTCTTGCTAACCCGATGAACATTGTTGCTTGGATTCGTTTAGTTCTATTACACGCCCGCACGTTGCATTTGTACATGCCTCGGAACCGAGAGAAGAACGTTCGGCTGTAGACGGAAGCTGCAGCATTTGCAATTAACAAAGCTTTGGCGAGCCTGGAAAGAAACATCGGGATGTTTTACTTTGGCTCAAGATCTCGCTGATCTCGACTACGCAACCTCTAAACAACGGCCACTGGTAAGAAAAAGAAGAACAAGAATTTGCTTGGCCTATAGTAGGAAGATAAGTCGTGGTCACTACAATGCAAGTTTGTCCGTATTCTTTCGTCCGATGGTGTTGCTCCTCCTACCCCGGACACTCTTTTCGAACTTCAACAAAAGCACCCCTTTGCTCGGCCCCTGTTATACCAAGTGAAGATATCCCAAAGACCAAGCACTATCTCTGTTGTGGCGAAGGATGTTCTTGCGGCTATCAAAAGCTTTCCCAAAGGTACTTCTTGTGGAAGAGACGGTCTTAGGGCTCAAAGCATTTGCTAGACGCTATGAGTGGTGCCGGTCTTCTTTGTTCGAAGAATTGTTGGTGTCTATTACTGGCGTTGTTAACCTCTGGCTCGCAGGTAAATGCCCCCCTGTTCTCGGTGAGTTTATCGCTAGTGCCCCCTTAACTCCCTTACTCAAGCCCGACGGTGGGTTGAGGCCAATTGCGGTTGGCACCATATGGCGTAGGTTATGCTCGAAACTCGCTGCCACTTCTGTTTCTAAGGAGATGACAAATTACTTAGGAACTTATCAGTATGGTGTCGGCATCCCTTGTGGAGGGGAGGGTATTTTGCATTCTGCCAATAGGTTGTTGGAGTTGAAAGGGGCAGATAATACCAAGACTATGCTGTTGATAGACTTCTCGAATGCGTTTAATCTTGTTAATCGATCCACTATAATTCGGGAAGTGAGAACTCGTTGTCCTAGCATCTCTTATTGGGTTGAGTTTTGTTATTCGAAACCGGCCAGGTTATACTACCAAGATCATGTTCTTTCTTCGGCTCTAGGTGTTCAACAAGGTGACCCCCTTGGTCCCCTATTATTTGCACTAGTTCTTCATCCACTTGTTGAGAAAATTGCCGCTAGTTGCGCTTTAGACCTACATGCGTGGTACTTAGATGATGGCACCATTGCAGGGGATACCATGGAGGTTTCTAGAGCTCTTAAAATTCTCCAAGAAGATGGTCCTAGATGTGGTTTGCATTTGAACATCACGAAGACGGAAATATTTTGGCCTTCTTATGACCCGAGAAGAGATGCGGATGATGTCTTTCCTACCAATATTGGCAAGCCGGTGGGTGGTGTCAAACTTCTTGGTGGCCCAGTCAGTTTGGATATGGATTTTTGCAGTGGCATTGTTTCGAGAAGGGTGGATAAAACCATACAGACTCATGAATAAAATTCAAGAACCGCATGACCCCCAGAGTGAACTCTTACTTTTGCGTAGTTGCACTTTGGGGTCTCTAGGTTATATTTTGCTCTTCGTACAACATGCCCGAGGCGCTTGCATTGTTGCATCCCGTTTTGATGAACATCTTATGGGTTATCTACGTCGATTAGTGGTTGGAGATGGTGCTGGTTTTGGTTTGGTCCAACAACGACTAGCTACCCTTCCCATGAAAGACGGGGGCTTGGTATTCTTACTATGGAAGATACTTTGAAGTACTGTTATTTAGCATCCCAGGCTCAGACCCAGCATTTGCAAAACTCAATCTTGAAGCTGCCAACACTGTGATTTCTCGCACGGGTTTCAACAGCGCTACAGGGGTTCACCCAAGCTTGTGGTCTTCCTTTACCTGGTTTCAACATCAATAATGCTCGCCCCCATTTTATGAAGTCTCGGCGGTTATTTATTTCGGTGTTGTCAAGGAAAAGGTACCCTCTTGCTTTTCCTTATCTGTACGCGAGTCTAACATATGGCAATGCAATCGAGCAGATCACGCAATGGATTTCCTCAAAGCGGTTCCGATACCTGGACTTAATCAGGCAGTTGGACCAAGACAGTTCAGTTCTGTCTTGCAATATCGCTTGGGCATTCCTCTCTTTGAGGAAAACAGTCAGTGTCCCTGTTGCGGGAAGCTTATGGATGTCTATGGAGACCATGCTATTCATTGTGCTAGTGAGGTGGGGCTTAAATATCGACATGATATGGTCAAAGATGTCTTGGCTGATATTTGTTATAAGGCAGGTGTTCTAGCTAGGAAAGAAGTCTCTTTGGGACTTGTTTCTAACGACAAGGAGCTCAGGCCGGCAGATATTATGGTTTACAACTGGGAGGATGGCAAAGATGTTTGTATGGATGTCACGGGTGTTTCTCCTTTCACAAGTGCCAGGACTCGCAATTTCACACCAGGATACGCTATCTCTGCAGCTGTCACTCGCAAGAACAATAAGTATTTGGATAAGTGTACTTCACGAGGCTATGGTTTTGGGGTACTAGCATTTTCAACCTTTGGTGAGCTCAGTGCTGATATTATAACTTTCCTGAAGAGAATGAGAAATTGTATGGCTAGACATGATGCTAATTTTAAGATTGGCAATTCTCTTTTTCATAGGTTAGGGATTGTTATTCAAAAGGGTATTGGTGCCCAGTGGTCGCTAGGTTACACCATTTCTTGTAACTTCGATTCCGATTCATAATAATAATAATAATAATAATAATAATAATAATAATAATAATAATATTAAGAAGACGTTACCACTATGAGGGCGACAGGGGCGTTTCCAAGATTGTACTTTCATACACTCACCGCAAAGCCACATCTGCAAAAGATTAAGAAGACGTTCCCATGCTTGATAGACACTTAAGATAGTACCAATCCTTTCTTTACATACCGTAACCTAGTCCGAGAAGGCCAATGCTGATCTCTTATATGTCGCAGAATAAAAGTTTTGACATAACCCCGTTCATGGTGGCCGTCGAGACAATCATCGAAATGTTTGAAAGGGCAGTGCGCCAATGTATCATCTTCATGAACATGTTGGCCATGGTTCCCTTCAGTGTCTGATGGAAGATTCTGGGAAGATGATGATCGCCGAGTCCTTGGCATTGCAGCACCAAGGAACCGCACAACCGTTTTAGGAGGATTAGGGCAAAACGTGAAAAAGCGACACAAGTGATATCAATCTGTAGGAAAAAATGGTGGGAATCCAAGATTGTAAAGTCTGAAAAGGTCTGAAAGGGTTAGGTTATTGAAAATGGTGTCATAATAATGCAGTATGCACCTCAGGTTTTCAATCGCCTGGGTTGTCGCCGGAGACTCTCTCTCCAGGTTATTATTATTATTATTATTCAAAAAGGTGTAGGCGCCCAGATCGTAGCTCGGCTGCCTACTACCGTCGTGTAATGAGTCTTTCGTGGATTCATCTATTTATATAATAATAATAATAATATAATAATAAAAATAAAAAAAATCATAATAATAATAATAAGGGCAGGAGAGAGTCTCCGGGCGATTCCCAGGCGACTGAAAGCCTGTGATTTGCTTCCGGTAATATCTCCAGAATTTCTTCTTAGATTTTCTCACAAATTCCTCCTTCTTCCCCCCTTGTTATTCCCCTTCAATCGATGCTTTTTTCCATCGTTGTTTCTTCAACTTTTAGGGTAGTTACGGCGGTTATTTCCATTGCGAGCGCCATGCCCGTTACTCGGTCCCGTTCTTCAATATCATTCAATGGTCATCTCGTTCGTAGGGTCATCTTCATCTTCGAGCATATCACTTCTCGGGTTCTGTAATCCTTCTCCCCCTTCCCATCATCACGTCCATCAACATCCAAGTTGCAGGAGATAAAGTCCCCCGCCCTTTCAAAGGATATGATGGATGTGGGGGAGGTGTTCTTGGTATGGGTTATGCCAAAAGTGCTATATATCGTCATCTTTCGACAAGCATTTTCCAACCGAAAAGGATAAGACAATTTGCAGAGAACGTATACAACGTGACTCTAATCGCTTTGTTGCCCGGGAAAGAGTCTTGCGTGACATGAAAATGTGGTTGTGCATTAAATGCCTCCATATCCATGGATGGAAGAAAGCTTGTACGTCGCCATCACATCAATCGATGTTATTCTTTGGACCATTCAATGGACATAGTTTTGACTTCCTCATTCATGGCGCCTCGAAACCACAAGCAAGTGACCCAACTAGAATCGAGATTGCTCCGAGCAACACTGATGAAGACAGCCCAGCAGATGCCTTGACTTTGGAGTTGCTTAATACGGTTTTCCAGAGACGGATTACAACTATTGCGAGCATACCCCCACCCTGCAGATTACAATTCTTTAGAGCCCTGAAGTCAGCCTTGGACAAGATCCTTGCAAAGCCAGGAGATTTGCAGGCATGGTTGCAGCTGCTGCTGCTTCCCATATGTACGCTCAATCTTTACATGTCAACTTGCCCTGTGGATGAGCGATCCCAAGACGCGCAAAAACTCCGGATAGCAAGCAATTACCCATGCCTTGAACGTCTGGAGAGAGTCACAAGGATGTGTAACCTTGGTTCACAAACCGCCGAGTCCGCCCAAGCGCACTACTAATCGCACGCAAACCATCTAAAAAGAAGAAAAAGGAAAATGCCAATATCGCACTTGCAAAAAGAAAATTAGCTTTGGCCATTATACGGCAGCCTATCCGAGTACTTTCTTCGATGGTTTGGCGCCCGCCACTCCCGAGACTTTACATGAATTGATGCTTAAGCACCCAACAAACACCACCACCCCTTTCATCCTCGCACGTGAGGATACCACTTCGCACTCGCTGTTGACACCGATGTTTGTTCTCTCTCGCCATCAAGAGCTTCCCCAAGGGCACCTCATGTGGGAGGGATGGCTCGAGGGCTCAACATCTTTAGATGCTTTCGGTGGTGCATGGCAGCCATTTCGATGAGCTTCTACTTTCAATCACGGGGTTGTTAACTGTTTTTTTAGGTGGTAAGTGCCCTTCGTCTCTTGGCGAATTTATTGCGAGCGCTCCCTTAACACCGCTACTCAAGCCTCGGCGGTGGTGTGAGACCCATTGCGAGTTGGGACCATTTGGAGGCGTTTGTGTTCTAAACTTGCTGCCACCTCTGCTTGCAAGCTCTTAGCCCCATACTTTGGTGATTTCCAGTTCGGTGTTGGGAGCTCTTGTGGCGGTGAAGGAATTCTACACGCTGCCAATAGATTGTTGGAGTTAAAAGGACATTGTGCTACTCAAACAATGATGCTGGTCGATTTCACAAATGCATTTAATCTTGTCGACCGTTCGATCATGCTTAAAGAGGTTAGTCTACACTGCCCTAATATATTCAGCTGGGTTGAGTTTTGTTATTCAAACCCGGCTAGACTATATTACAATGAATTCACACTTTCCTCAGCAAAGGGTGTTCAACAGGGAGACCCGCTCGGTCCCCTGCTCTTTGCACTAACTCTACATCCTTTAGCCAACAAGATCGCAATGAGTGCACTTTAGACTTCCATGCCTGGTATCTCGATGACGGAACCATCGCCGGAGATACTTTGGAAGTTTCCAAAGCCTTGAAGATCATTCAACAATACGGACCTGAACGTGGTTTGTTCATAAACATTAGTAAAACTGAGGTTTTCTGGCCCGTACCAGATCCTAGAGGCTATGCTGATGATGTTTTTCCATCCAATATTGGTAGGCCAGAGTTGGGTGTGAAACTACTAGGAGGGCCTGTAAGTTTGAATCAACAATTCAGTAGCAATCTTGTGGTGAAACGAGTCGAGAAGACAGTAAGTTTAATGACCAAAGTTCAGCAGCTTCACGATACACAATGTGAATTATTATTACTCAGAAACTGCATCGGAGTCTCTAAGCTTTATTTCTCGCTACGAACCACCAAACCAGAAGCACTACAGGAATCGACTCTTCTTTACGATCAACACCTTATCCAATATCTACGACAACTGGTTGTTGGAGACGGCAGTGGCTTTGGACCATTACATCAAAGGTTAGCTACCTTACCCATCAAGTACGGTGGATTCGGTGTCTATACCATGCGTGATACAGGGAAGTACTGCTATTTGGCTTCTTATGCGCAAACCCAACACCTTCAGCAAACTATTCTTAAGCTACCTCCTTCCACAGAACCGAGCCCTAGCTTCCAACATGCTCTCCAGATGTTCACACAAGCATGCGGTATCACGCCTTCCAACTACGATATCAATGACGCTGCCCCCCATTTCATGACGTCTCGGGGCAGCAATCTACTTTGATATGGTTAAGGATACTTTACCCTCTTGCTTTGAGTTAAATGATAGAGTGTCTACTTTATGGCAACTTAACAGGGAGAACCATGCAATGGATTTTCTGAAGGCCGTCCCCATTGCCGGTTTAAACCAAACTGTTGGACCGAGACAATTTAGTGACGTGCTCCAATATCGTTTGGGCATACCTTTCTTTGAAGCCGGAAGCTCGTGTTCTATTTGCACAAGGCACATGGACATATACGGAGACCACGCAATCCACTGTGCCGGCGAGGTAGGACCCAAATTTCGACACGATATGGCTCGTGATGCCTTGGCTGATATGTGCTACAAGGCCGGCATTGCCGCCAGGAAGGAGGTTTCGTTGGGATTTCTCTCCGACAATGCAAATACTTCAAAGCCAGCAGATATCCTTGTTAGCAACTGGGAGGATGGTAAAGATGTTTGTTTTGATGTTACAGGGGTTTCTCCTTTCACCAGTGCTAGAACTCGCACGTATACTCCAGGTCATGCTATCTCATTGGCTGTTTCTAGGAAGATGCACAAGTACCTAGAGCAATGTACTACCCATGGCTATGGATTCCAAGTGTTAGCCTTTACTACCCTTGGCGCACTGGGTGAAGATATTATTTTATTTTTAAAGCGTCTGAGAAACTGCCTTGTTAGATACGATGTTAATCATAAAATTGGCGGTTCTCTTTTTCATCGATTAGGTATTATTATTCAAAAGGGAGTGGGAGCCCAGCTTGTCGCTAGGCTTCCTACACACCCTGTGTAATTACGCACTTGATTTTGTTTAATAAAAGCCCTGGAGGCAATCTTATAATAAAAAATAATAATAATAATAATAATAATAATAAAAGCCTTGCTGGCTCTCTTTCATAATAATAATAATAATGACAATAATAATAATAATAATAATAATAATACTCTTTAGGTAAATTTCAACTACCTATTGGGGGCAAGGCAAACCATGTATCAATAATAGATACGGAGAGGGCGATTTTGGCGATGTTAGGGTTCTTGTGAGAGGGAATTGGATTTCATCTGATCAATCTATTTTCTCTCCATCCTCTAATCTTGTAATCGTTCTCATTTTATTCCCTCTCTTAGAGATTCTGATTAACCCCTTACCTTAGGTTTTTCGCATCTTTGACATCCCTTTCTATTTAGGGTTTTGGTTGTATGGGTTTCCATTAATGCCTGCCTCAACGGAAGATTCTCAGCCTTGCTCGGCTGATGATTCACAACCTACCTCAGCTGATTCCCAAGGTAGCTTCCTTCAATGTCCCTTTCGTGGCTTTGATAATTGTATAAATGGGAGAGGAGGTAGAGGGTATGGTCGTGCTTCACTGATCAAACACCTTCAGGACATACACTACCCAGATGAAAGACATAAACTCCAATGCAGACAACTCTTGGGAAGTAACTTTGGGGTTTACCAGGCCTGGGAAGAAGTGTTGAGGGAATTATAGATGTGGCTCTGCATGGATTGCATGTGTCTGCAGGCATGGCGGAAGCATTGCAGAAGGGACAAGGGAGGTGGACATAAGGGGGAAGTGATACTCAGTCCGTTTAATGGAGTCGGTGTAAACTTCTTGATACATGGTTTGCCTTGACCTGCGGTTCCCACTGTTTGCACTGACGCTACACCGGATATTCCTTTTCCATGTCTTACCTTGGATTTACTGAACCAAGTTTTATAGAAGCAGATCTCGACTGTATCCAGCATTCCTGCAAAGTGTAAACTGCACTTCGCCGGGACATTCAACGCAACTATACAAAGGGTAGTTCACTGCCCTGGAGATATTTCTGTGTGGATACAACTTCTACTTTTCCCAGTCTGCACCCTGCGTACTTACTTTCCTAGAAACGGTCAAGAAGAACAGTCTGGTTGTCGAAAGAAATTGCAGGTGGCTTCAATCAATTCAGGCTTAAGTCGTTGGGGTAAAACCAATGGTTTCATCACTCTAATCCAGAGAGCTTTGGAGGAATAAGAGGAACTTGAAGAGTTGCGGCGTAAGGCAAAGAAGAAACAAAAACCCCACAATCAGGAAGCCGTTAACTTACGTCTCTGTCGTAAGAAGCTGAACTGTGGTTTATATACAGCTGCTATTTGAACTCTAACCTCCAATGGGGTTGCTCCAAACTGTGCTGAGACGTTGAATGATTTGCAATCCAAACACCCCTTTGCTCCTCCCCCATCGATTCCAGCTGACCCGTTAACTCAAGATGCTTTTGTTGCTTCCAGGGATTTGATTTTGGGGAAGATAAAAAGCTTTCCCAAGGGAACCTCTTGCGGGAGGGATGGTTTACGCGCTCAACACCTAGTCGACGCACTTAGTGGTTCTGCTGCAGCGGTCTCGGACGAACTGATCACATCTATCACCTCCGTTGTCAACCTTTTGATGGCAGGGAAATGTCCGCCATCCTTGGGTGAATTCATAGCATCAGCTCCACTCACCCCTTTGGTGAAACCGGGTGGTGGCATTCGGCCAATTGCCGTGGGGACCATATGGAGACGATTGGTCTCGAAGGTTGCGGCGTCGCACATCGGTGAAGAGATGGAAGCTTACTTGAGTGATTATCAGTTTGGTGTGGGGGTGAAATGTGGAGGTGAAGCCATACTTCACTCAGTTAATAGATTGTTAGAGGTGCACGGTGATTCAAGCTCCAGGTCGATGCTTTTGGTGGATTTTTCGAATGCCTTCAATTTAGTGGATCGCACTTCAATGCTGAGTGAAGTCAGGAAATAGTGCCCCTCGATCTCCAGGTGGGTAGAGTTTTGTTATGCTAAGACAACTAGATTATATTATATGGATAAAACTCTTGCATCTGCGAAGGGGGTGCAACAGGGTGATCCTCTTGGGCCATTGTTGTTTGCTCTGGTTTTACATCCTTTAATCCACAATATTGCGATACAGTGTGACCTGGACTTCCAGGCTTGGTATTTAGATGACGGCACCCTAATTGGAGACACTTTGATAGTTGTGAAAGCCTTGCGTATTATTCAACAAGACGGTGCTTCTTTGGGGTTGCATTTAAATGTCTCCAAAACCGAACTTTATTGGCCGACTGTTGATGAAAGAGGTCTGGTAGATGGTGTATTCCTTCCGGATATCTGTAGACCAGTTGAGGGTGTGAAACTTCTGGGTGGTCCAGTCATCCTGAATCCCAACTTTTGCAGTGACATGGTCGTTAATAGGGTACGTAAGACTATTGATTTGATGGATGCTATCACTAAGCTTAAGGATCCGCAATGCGAACTGCTTCTTCTGAGGAACTGTAGTGGAGTGTCAAGGTTGTATTTCTCCATGAGAACTACCAAGCCTGAACATTTACATGGTGTGCAACTGTTATTTGATAGACATCTAAATCAATTTCTACGACATCTCATTACAGATGATGGTCCCGGTTACGGTTTGCTCCAACATATATTATCTACTCTCCCAATCAAGCATGGTGGTTTGGATGTGTATACGATGGAGGACACGTTGAAGTATTGCTTCTTGGCATCCATCATACAAACCCGGTCCCAACAACACATGATTCTGTGTAGTGCCAATGTGACTAGTTTAAGCCCAAGTTTTGAGCTAGGCTTGAACTCTTATAACCAGGTTTGTGGTTCTGCTATCTCTCCTCCTTGCATTAATGACATCCCCCCCCCCCTCCCATGAGTTCCCTGGCGGTTATATACTTTGATGCGTTGAAGAAAGAGCTACCCTCTCGTTTTGACATGTCTGAACGTGACATTGCGTTTGGCAATGTAATCAAACCAAGCATGCGCAGGATTATTTGTTGGCTATCCCCATATAAGGTCTTAATCAGAGAATTGGTCCTAGGCAATTTTGTGTTGTGCTTCGATATTGGCTTGGGATTCCTCTATTTGAAGAAGGGGAGCTATGCTCCAGCTGTGATAGGGAGATGGATATTTTCGGTGACCATGCCTTGCATTGTTCTCATGAAATTGGTCTTAGGTTTAGACATGATCTTGTGCGTGACACTTTTGCTGATATGTGTTATCGTGCAGGCGTGCCAGCTAAGAAGAAGGTTGATTTAGGCCTTCTTTCCGATAATGGTCTAGCTTTAAGACCGGCCGATATTTTGGTTCATAACTGGGATAATGGTTGTGACATTTGTTTGGATGTAACAGGTGTTTCCCCATCTACCGGTGGTGGGGTACGCACTTTTGTGCCTGGTCAAGCTATTAGTAAGGTTGTCACTCGAAAGCACAACAAATATCTAGAGAAGTGCACTGCTCAGGGGCTTGGCTTTGGGGTTCTTGCTTTCATTACCTTGGGAGAGTTGGGTGGAGATACTATAGATTTCTTGAAAAGATTGAGAAATTACATGGCTAGTCATGATGCGAATGTCAAGGTGGGAGATTTTCTTTTCCATAGGCTAGAGGTGGTTATTCAAAAAGGGATTGGAGCGCAGCTTGTTGCTCGGCTCCCGTCCAATTTTTTGGTTCATACTGAAAATGAGCTTGATTTCTTCTAAAAAAAAATTTTTTTTTTTTAAAAATAAAAAATTGTAATGTTAGAAGTGAAGTAAATAAATTTCTATTGGGGGCTTGGAGCCTTGGAGTTGGAACCGAGTGTTCAAAAATTACTTTCAAGATTATGAAGATTTTTTCAATCAAAAGGCAGGAACGGCACCGAGTCGTCGCACCCTAATTTTCTATTTGTTCAATCGACAATGTGGTTTCGTTCTCTTCGATATACAGTAGCTCAGATCAGGTACTCTGATGGGTATTGTTCATCTTTTCATCTTACTCTAAATCCATCTCTTCTGCTTACAAAGGTTAGTTCCAAATCATTCTCCTCCTCTGTAATTGCTGTTAATACCTCCCAAATTCACAATCCATCTTCTTCTATTGTAATATCTTACCTAATAAACTCAGTCGGATTATCAGAAAATGAAGCTATTTCTGCTTCCAAGAAAGTCCATTTCAAAGCAACATCAAAACCAGACTTAGTTGTTAGCCTACTTGAAAGCTACGGATTCACCAAGCCTTACATTTCAAAACTCATTACTAAGAGACCATCCATACTCTCATCTGAACCAGAGATATTCCTTAAACCCAAGTTTGATTTTTTCATATCTAAAGGGCTTTCTGGAATTGAACTTGCCAAGTTCATTTCTAGTTACTCACAAGTCATTACAGGGAGATTTAGAACAGAAATTATCCCTCTATTTGATTTCCTCAAGAACATTGTTCATTCTGATAAGAGTGTACTTACCATCCTCAGACGCCAACCATGGATTCTTCGAAACAAGCCATATGAAAAAAAGATGATGGTCAATATTGAGCTACTGAGAAATGAAGGTGTCCCTCAATCCAATATTATCAAGTTTCTAACCAATACTCCAAGAGTGTTTACGCTAAGCACTAGTAAATTCAAGGAGATTGTAGAAGAGGTTAAGGATATGGGATTCGATCCTCATAAAACTGCATTTCTTTGTGCTATTAGGGGACTTGCAGCAATGAACAAATCTACATGGGAAAAAAAGGTGAATGCATTCAAGAAATGGGGCTGGTCAGAAGATGAAATTAAAAATGCATTTAAGCTACATCCTCAATGTATGATTACTTCTGAGAAAAAGATAACCTCGATTATGGATTACCTTGTGAATCAAAAGGGTTATAGTTCAAAGCTTATTGCTAGAAACCCAGATGTTTTTTTATTGTAGCTTAGAGAAGAGGATCATACCTAGGTTTTCTGTTTACAAAATTATAACCTCCAAAGGTTTGGTTAAGCATCATCAATTTTCCTTGGGTACACTTTTAAAAATGGCCGAGAAGTCTTTCTTGAAGAAGTTTGTGATCAGGTTTGAGCAAGAAGCTCCGGAACTATTAAAGCTGTATCCAGGTGCAATTATATCTAAAGCTACTAGTAGTACTTCTGACAGACTTTCAGAGTCAAATGTGCTGTAGCTTGTCTTAATTAAGGTATTAAGCTTGAGATCTTTCTGTTTTTTATTTGACATATGGTTATCATGTTTCCTGTTCTTTGAGATTTATGACTGAAGCGCTAAAAGGATACATTTTGGTCTGTCTGTCGGGTGAATTATAACTCACTGATCTTTGAGTTCAAGAACCTCAAGCTTTCAAACTTTTAGAGTCCAAGATATAATTGTCCTAATTATCTGATCATAGACTATCTTAATTGCTTAACAACTGCCTGTAACTCAAAGATTTCACTTTGTGTTTGTTCACCGAAGCTTAGCCAAATAACAATCCCTTTACTTTCTTTTAGCTTACTCGAATAGTGTAATTTAGACTTATAAGTTCTACACTACTGGTATTTCATAATCTTCCATGGGACTTCTGGTTCTGGATTTTAATTTTCTAGAGATAACAAACTCACAATTGGGTTCTCTTGATATCATCTAATCCTATCCTCAATTCTCAAGTCTATCAATTTCTTGCTTCGTCCATAAATGCAAGGCTGATTCTGTCGAAAATCAATTGTTTAAAGTAGCCATTGGATATTTTCCTTGATTTCAGAAAGCTGTCGTTGCACCAGTACTGTGAACTGAACTGAATTGACACCAGAATCATTTTTTCCTTTGTTTGGTCATTTTCTGATTACCTGGTAAGCCCTGAACTTTGTATATGTAATAGAACTTCCACTATGGTTCGGGCACTTGTGTGTCTGTTTTGTTTAGTTCTTTTGCCATTTTGTTGCTGAATTTTCTGGTGCATATATATTACTAGCATAACTTAGTGGCAAAGGTGAACTGAGAAGATTTGTACCATCCAGAGTAGGAAAAATTTTAAAATTGTTGGAAACATGATTATACAGCATTCACTCATTAACTCCGTTTCTATATTTTCCTTCTTTCTTTTGGAAGGTTCTCTATTGCGACTGCGACAGTACCGTCTTTGCATTAGGATCTTTTTGATTCTTTTAATAGTAGAAATTTTTCGATTTCATGATATATTACGGAAAGAACAACACAAAACAGTAGACATCATTGCTCATTTTTGTTAGTTATCTTTCCTACACTTGTATTATCTCTGTGCGGCTGCTTTTTCCTGGTTAGTTAAGACTGATAAACAAATAACAGCACCATCAAAGTAAATAATTTGGGTGGATGACACCTTTGGATTTTCCATAAGCTATTTGAAAAGTAGATTTAGTATAAGATTCCCTTGTGTGTATTAATAAACAATCAACTGTAAACCACTACTATTTAAGTACCTAAAAAGATTCTTAGTTATCTTTGCTCTGTCCCAACAAACAGAGAAACTCGAACTAAAACAACAACAAACACTTAGCTCTTGTTAGACTGAAGAAAAGAGATGGGTTGGAACCGAATGTTGGGTATAACTGTGTTGGTACACCAAACCTAGAGAAACAAACTTAAGAGTCCAGGATATTGGTAATTCATTAGTATAGTTGTCCTGGTTATTCGATCATGGACTATCTTGATTGTTTAACAACTGTCAGTAACTCAAAGATTCTTTCACTTTGTGTTTGTTCACTAAAGCTTAGCGACATGCAACAATCCCTTTAATTCCTTTGAACTTTCTCCAAATGTGTATTTTAGATTTATAAGTTCTACGGTAATGGTATTACATAATCTTCCATTGGACTCCTGTTTTTTATCTGGTTAAAATATAGAGATAACAAACTCACAGATATCATCTAATCTTGCCCTTAATTCTATTAATTTTCTTGCTTGGTCCATAATGAAAGGCTGATTCCAGTTGAAATCACTTGTTTAGATGAGCCATTGGATATTTTCGTTGATGTCAGAAAGCAGTCATTGCACCAGTAGCGTGAAGTTAACTGAATTGACACCAGAATCATTTTTCCTGATTTTCTTTTCCGAAATTTTTCATAAAAGCTCGTCATATTTACCCAGTTTCTTACTGTGTTTGGTCATTTTCTGATAACCTGTTACGACCTGAACTAGTTGTTTCTAATCAAACTTCCAATTCTGGCACTTGAATATCTGTATCGTTTAGTTCTTTTTGTGAATTTCCTGCTGCATGTATGATAACTTATCGTTTAGTTCTTTAGTTATTTTAAGTCTCTGTCCTGTAATTCTTGTTGTATCATTTGTTACGAGTAAGACATACTACAGCATTCTATCATTTACGAGTAAGACATACTACAGCATTCTATCATTTTCTTTCTTCTTTATTTGTAAATTTCTGTGTGGTGGCATCAACAGAACCCAACGGGTTTCCCTGTTAGCCAGATAAAGATCTCTGCAGCTCTGAAAACATAAAGGGTTAATAATTCTGATGGGTTTCCCTGGAACCGTTTTTTTAGGGACCACGGTTTTTTTGGGACTATGGTTTTATTTTTAGTAAGACATTTAGAAGTAAATCTAGGTCACCCCTTATCTATATATTTCTATTAATACCTAAATTGCCTTCATGATTAATTTTGGGTAATGATTAGTTAGTGTTAATACTAATAGTTAGTGTAATGATTAGTGAAATGATTAAGTTAAAGATAATTAGTGAGATTAAAAAATCAGATGGGTTTTTTTAAAAAAGAAGTAGAATTATTGAGAGAGTAAAGTTAGAGAAGATGAAGAAGTAAAACATGGATTTTACCAGCCACAACCGGAGGAAGAGTATTAGGGTACCTGTGTATGCTTCAAACTTAGATAATGTTGGTTGAATTGATCCAAAATTTCAAAAAAAAAATGTAAATTTTTAAGTAGATTTGGGCTTGTTCGGTTACCTTATGTGAAGAACAGGTAACCGAACACATCTGAAAGTGTAGTTCGGTTACTTTTTCCAAACACGCAGGTTACCGAACTCGCTCTTAATGGAGGTTTTTAGTCGTTCGGTTAACACGCAGGTTACCGAACTTTGTTTATAGGATTTACAGAGTAATGTTCGGTTTGCCCGCAATGTTGCCGAACTTTAGGGTCTAAAAATTTACCCTTTATAAAATTTGAATACTACCAACTTACCCATTAAATCCTAATAACAAAAAAAAAATAAAAACAAAAATCAAATTCATTTCCATCTCCATCTCCATTTCAACTGATTTTTCTTTCTTTTATTTATTTTGAAACAAAAATATTGTCGATAATCAGCCAATCCCTTAAAGTTTGTACTTTTTCAGTTTAGCTCGAATAAGATAATCTTGTACCAACTCAATCCCCTAGAGTAGGTTTCAATAACATATATTGATTGTCCAAAAAAAAAAAAAATCTAGAGATATAGATGTTCAGTTATTTTTTATAATGCACAATTAAGACTAGATCATTTCATTTTATTTGATACACAACTGTGAGTGTGCTATATCTACTCAAAATGATAATACTGACATTATGTGTATTTCAGTGTGGAAACCTTTAATGGCTCTATGGCTATAAAAATCAACTTAATAATTTATATAAGTCTTAACTCCAAGATTAAATCTGATTCGTGAATATGTTTGATCTCATTCGAACATCGTGCTTCTCGTGCGTACATTTACAGTTTGCTGACTCGCGACCTGAATCAAACCTAACCCCTGATTCAGACCCTTTTGAGCCATGAAATGAAATGTCCATGTCCTTAACTCATGGGACCAAGCCATAACTCACATATTTTTGAGTCGGATGAGTCAGATTTGACTCAAAACAACAAACACACTGAGTCGATCCATATGAATCAGATAATTTTAGTCAGATCTTGACATGTCGGATTTAAAAAAAAAATACTATTACTTGCCTTAATCCGTAGTAAAAGTCCAAAAAAAATATCCTACGCTCAGTAAATATCAGACTACGACTCCGATTTTGTTCACACCCCTTTAGTGTGCACATAACAAACCAATCATATTGGCTATCGAAGACCAACTGTTATCAATTAGTTTTTATTTCATTTTAACTTAATCTTTATTAAAAAAAGGTAAGCATATCAAACTATACTATTTACTGATTCTTAGAAAAATATTGTTTTATAAAACAAAATAGGTAATTAATTTTAACGAAAAATATTGAACGCAAAATAAATTAGGATCAAATAACGTTGTTATTGATTAACTGATCTCGATTTCATTGTTTTGACCAAAAACGTGATGATCATCCGACAAAAATTAAAGTATATAACAATCCATCATCTTATTTATTCATATTGTGTTATGGTTGTTTTAACTTAATGGAATCTAAAGTCGATCAGCAACAAAAACATTTGATCTTTTTTGTTTTTTTTACGATTGATTATTGTTTTTTTTTTTTAATTTTAAATATTTTCCGTTTTAATTGGAAAGTATTATACGATTAGATTATGTTACCTATATATTCTAAATTAAAATATTCATGTCTAGATATGATGTATATTCTTTACCAATTAAAATATTTATGTTTAGATATGATGTATATTCTTTACCATTTTTAGAATAAAATTCAACGGAAACAAAAATAAAACATTAATTCTAGATAACGCTAATTATAATTTGACTCACTGACCCGCACCCGCTATCGATATCTTCTATGAAAACCTCTTTTTTTTCCCTCTTCACTTTTAACTTTTCTTCACGCTCTCGTCTGGTATCTCTTTCCCAATCTCTCGTCTGGTATTTCTTCATCAATCGTAAGAAAAATAGAAAATAAATTAGAGGGAAGAGTTCTAGTAAAGCACACCAGTAGCAAATCAGGTGATGCACCACCTTCATTAGATGCTTAGCGTGTTCAAGTTTCTGAATCAATGGTAGATTTTCTACAAATTTCGTCAAATCTCAGATTTTCTAATAAGGGTTTTGATTTTTACCAGTTGTCTCATCTTCTGTCGATTCTTCCTTAGAGATCTGATTTAAAATTAGGGGTTTGATTTATAATTAGGGTTTTGATTTCTAATTGTCGATTCTTCCTTAGGGGTTTGATTTATAATTTGATTTATAATTAGGGGTTTGATTTACAATTTGGGATTTGATTTCTAATTAGGATGCCGATGCCGATTCATAACAAGGGTTTTGGTTTCTTCCTCAGGTTAGGTTTTCAGAGTACATGACTTCATCACTGAAATTCGATGGTTCGTATTGTGCGTTTGTTCATCTTTTCAATTTGTTTGTTTTATTGGTTTTGTTTTACTGATTTTGTGTATTATTTTTTTAATTCAGGCATCAAAGAAGGAGAAAGCTCCGAGACCTCTTCGAAGCCATGTAAATCTGGTGGTGGGTTTCATTCATATAACTGTGAAGAGGCATATATTGACTAGATGACCACAAAAGGCTTCCTTTCACCGTTCCCCCAAGATGGAGAGGAAGACTTGGTTTTACAAGATACATTTGCTCAGGAAACTGCTGTATTGGATGAAGATCCAAATATGTAAGAATATATTCATTGTGTTGCCGATTTCAGATGATTTATGCATGTGTATTTAGTGAGTGATTCTGTGATTCTCCGATGAACAAGGTAAAGTATATTGAACAAGAAATGGCAAAGAACAAGGGGAAGCAAATTGAGGATGTTGATAAAGTTGAGAATGATTTAAAACGTGCCGAGGATGAATTATATGTTATTCCGGATCATCTTAAGGTGAGTTATAGATATTGTAATCTAATTGTTAGAAAATATTTCATTGTGGATCATGCTAGTATTTTAGGTACGACTTATATATTGTTTCAAAGAATTTTTGATCTTTGTGTGCATTCTAGTATACCAGCTAGTTTTAAGTACATGAGTGACATTGAGTTGATGAGAACTCAACGATGGGGGGACGTAACACTGAAACTGTGGCTTAGACAAGAACACTGCTATTTTATTTTTAATCTATATATAACTTCGATTTCGAGACTCAAGTCCTTCTCCCTCTATGTAAGTAATGGAATACAGATAACAATTGCACACGCTTGTTTGCGCTCTAATTTTGCTGCTGAAAGTGGAATGGATTTAAAAGACTACTCCACCTTAAGTTAAACTCACAGCTGAGTCACAGTTCCAAAAGATGCATATATAAAGCTATAAATAGTTCGATTTAGTGCGAGCTTTTGAAGTTATCATCCTAATTGTTTTGGTCCAACGAGTCCCAGTAGTGTGGTTAGCACTCAAAGTCCAAAGTTGTTTCCTCGTACAGCAACATGCATGTTGAACCATGATCCAGTTACTGGGTTTTCTCCAGTATGTGTTTTAAAATAGTTTTGAATTATGCTGTAGCATTGTAGTATGATATCTTGATGCTCATGTTTTCCTTCTATATGACAAGGATCATAGTAGGTAGTGTACACCACTAAGCTTCTCTTTTTTTTCAGGTGAAAAAGAGGAACTTGGAAGAAAGCTCTACTCAGTGGACTACTGGGATAGCAGAAGTTCAGCTTCCCATCGAGTATGTTTTTTCTGCTCTTCGTCTGTTTTTGGTCATTCATAACAGTTCAGCTTAGACCATGAGCATGCCATATTACCATGTTTTTGAGCAGAGATACCTGGTCAATTCATTCTAATTGATGATCAGTTCAGTTTGTCTAATCCCCTGTGTTTGATAGGCAAGTCCTTTTTTTTTTTCTAATTTTATAGATACAAATTGAGGAATATTGAAGAAACAGAGGCTGCCAAAAAGCTTTTGCAGGAAAAGAGGCTAGCTGGCCGGACGAAGATGCGAGCAGGCAATGCATTATGCCAACAAGAGACATTGATTCAAATGTTGAATCAAATGGACCTGGCTGAATAGCTTTGAAGATAACTGGGGATGACTACTTGAGCGGCACTTCTTTAATATCTGTGAAGACATGCATATTAAATAATAGTCATGATGACAGTAGGTAGTAGTAGCAGTAATTACCGCCGTATGGAATATGTAAATAGTGTTTCATGTTTCAGTGTTTAGAATAATAGGTTAAGAGATTTCATTTCTACATGAATTTCAATTTCTGGTAGTTTTATTGTTTTTAGGTTGTTTGCCGCGGTAATGATAATATATTTTTTTGAATAGAACTTAAATTTTTTGTTCTCAGTATCTGTTATGATTTTATTGATTATTATTTTCCTTTGCCATTAATAAAAAGCTTGTAGTGAGGAATAATTTTGTCTTTGAAATTCTTTTCTAAGGCAAACAAAGAGTCCTTAATAAAGTATTTAGGGACCAAAAAAACCTCTTTAACGGTCATTAATTAAGATATTTGGAGGCAATTTTTTTTTATATTTAGAGGCGAAGTATTTGTCTTTGAAAAAACATTTTGAGGCCAAATGAGGTGTCCTTGATAGAATATTTAGGGACAAAATATGTTGTTTTTTGCGGACGAAAAGAATTGTCTTTAAAAGTTTGTTTTAAAGGCGAATTGTCTTTGATAGAAAATTTGGAGACAAAAAAAAATCTTTCGGAGATGAGGAATTTTGTCTCCAAAAACTCTTTCTAAGACAAGAAATTTGGTCACTAATAAAATATTTAGAGACGAACAAGTTAGTCCTCAAAATTTGGTATTCAGAGGCTATTGATTTAGTCTCTGATTAAATTAATTAGAGATAAAAAAATTTGTTTCAAATAATTACTATTAAAGACAAAGTAAATTGACACAATACTTTGATTTTTGAGACAATTTTTTTGGTCTTAAATAATTTTTATTAAAGACAAATTAAATTGACACAAAATTTTCATTTTTGAGACAATTTTATTGGCCTTAAATACCTATCATTAAAGACAAATTAGTTTGTCCTGGAATTTATTTTTTTGCGACAAAAACCTTGCTCGCAAAAATATGCCTTTCGGTGTCGAATTTTTTCGTCTTTAAAATAACTTTCACAGACAATTTTATTGCGTTGGCGAAAGAGACTTTTGTTGACAATAATTTTTTAGTTGTTAATTAATTTTTCTCGTGACCGTTCGTAATTTTGTCGAGAAATACTTTCCCAGACGGGGTATTTGAGACAACTTCGTGACAAAAAAAAATCAATCTCAGAAAATATTTCGAGACAAAAACTGGGGATTTCCTGACAATTTTTTTTGACACTAAATCCCGATTTTCTTGTAGTGTCACTTGTTTCGCCCTTTTCCACAATATTCCTAGACCTTTTCTTAGAATCTTCTTGATACTTCGCCGCGGTATGCTCATGCCCACAAACTTGACGACACTTCAACCTCCTTTGCATATTCTCTTACTTGTTTTTTTGTTTCTTTGGTGATTGGCCTACCTTTGCCCTTGCCTTTTTTTCGGTTCGTGCACATTCTCCGAAGTGTGTGGATAAACGATTGGCCGCATGTCATCCCAAAAGATTTGCTTTTCGAGTTTGTTCATGTTCCGGTACATCTCGATAACGATTCTTCTCATCTCATTGTCACCAAACTCTTCTCCGACATCGCCCTTTGGAGGAGGGACAAAACTTAATTGTTGCCAATATGGATCTATATCGCTTAGAGGGATTATGCCATGTTCATACTTAACTATCATATGGCGACAAGGGAGTCACATAGACTTCATCATGTTGCAAACACACACCTCGTCCGGCTTGGTTCCCCATATGTCAATCAAATTCACCGCTACCATTAACCTCTTAATGCAAGAACGTGAAACATTATAATGGAGTCCCTTGAACAACCGAAGGTCCGCCATATTCTTGATGTTACCACCTTTGTCTACAATCTTTTTGTACTTCATGATGCGGCTTTTTTGAAACTTCTCTTTAATTCTATCAATCTCGCGGTTGAAGTAATTCTCCATTGCGTTAAACGCAATCACAAAATTATCGACACATCCAAAAAGATTTTTCTTCAACCGGTGGTGAGCCGATTCTACCAAACTTGTCGCTTGATTCCCAAAGTGTTTATGGTGGTTGGTAAATGCATAAACGAAGCGTTATTTGTGCGGTTCCAACCATTGCTTAACCACATACGTTACAATATCCTCGGGATATTCGGGGCTATACCAATGTTCGATAAATGCCGCAAGATTTAGATTATACTCTTCTTCAGTGAAGTTAGATAGTGGGTTGGTATGAAGTTTGCGAACCAACCGAACTTTATCCACTAATGTGAAATATTATTTTACATAAGTTAGGTTAGCTATTGGTTGCAAACTAACCGAACTTATGGACCCTAAAGTTCGGTTACATGATAAATTTATCGGGAAAACCGAACTCAGAGTTCGGTTTGGAAAGCAAGTTGAGGTTTTAGTTTCTTTTGGCGGGATGATTCTCACTAATTTGTTTTGGGTTTCGAATTTCAGTAGGCTATATAAACCCTAAGTCATGGATGAAACTTGTACATTTACCAATAATCTCTTCAAAATCTTGTTTCTTATATTCAAGATACTCTTCATTTTTTTTTTTTACATTACAATTTTTCTTGATTTTGCTTTTAAAACCCTTGTTAATTTCAATGGTGTTGTGATTGCTCGATGGGTTCTTCTTCAATGAATCTATTCAAGCTTTCCTTAATGGTTTAGAACTCCATACACTGGTTACTTGGTGACGGAAATATGGTGTTTTAAATCTCATTTATTTGGTACTTTGATTGTAAGTAATATGCATCTGTGATTCTTTAGCCTTTAGCCTTTTGCGTTTTCTTTTTTGTTTTTGTTTTTGAGTATGGTTGTTGATGGGTTCCTCTTTCATCATTCATGGAATCAAATCAATGCCAATTACTTACATCTGTAATTCCCTAAGAAGGTTGCTTGTTATGATGTCCTAATGGTACTTGTAAGCAGGAAGGAAGGAGTTGATGGTCACTAGATAACTGTAGCACATACTTTCTTGTCTACTTTTATTAAGCACCTAATAAGTTAAGGCGTTAAGCTAAACTGTGAAGCTCAGACGGCAGCACTTCTATGGGATAATGCATCTATAGATAATTAATTGCATGTTATTCTGATTTACAAAGATGCGCTGATTTGGTATTTCTAAATAATGCGTTTTAATGATGTAGATAAAAATTGGTTGTTTTATTTACCTGGGGTCGCAGATTTTGATCTTTTAAATCTCAGTTTATACTGTTACATCTATATGTCTTTATGAAGACTATGTACAGTGTTTGAATTGTTAAATTTTGTGACTTAAATCTTCCTAATATTTGTTTTTTTGAATGGAGGAGTATGGTTGTTGATGGTTCCTCTTCAATGGGATCAAAGAAAGGCCAATTACTTTCTGAAAATATTTTGATTGATTGAACTTTAAAGTAGGGGAATGATGTATAAAACCCATTTCATCGTTTCCTTCTCTTCCTGATACACAGTCTCTTCCCATCTCCCTCAAATTCTTCTAAGTAAGTTCTCTTTTTTGATTGCAGATTGAAAATGATTATATAACTATCGATAAGGCTTACGGGATGCTGCTAAATCTTATGGGTCTATGAAGCAGCATTGATAGCAATTGATTCTAAGGAAATTGAGCTTGGTGATAACTTACAGGTAACACTTTATCGTGCGGTGTCTTTAAATGTTCTGATGTTAAAAAACAATACTTGCATTTTATCCCCAAATTATCAAACTTGGATTGTTTTTTTTCTTAATCATTTTAGTAATGATTGTTTATTACAAAATCTTGGTGTTTTTGATGGATATTCTCATTTGATCAGCTAATAATACATCAAAAACATGTGGGAGTTTCATGAAAGAATTTTGTTTTGGATGATGTTGTTGACCTATGTGTTGGTTTTGATTGATTTAAGTTTTTTCTGCACTATTATGCCAAGCCTAAAACAATATAAAGAACTTAGTACCTGATCTCTCTTTATGTTTATCCTGGTGACTCTGTCTAGAGACCTTGGGAGTCATTAAGATTTAGAAAGGTGCCGCAATTAGCTGGCGACTGTCTGTAGACACTATCGGTACACCAATATGTGGCTGGTGAATGATGACTTCTCAACATCAACGTGTTAGTATTGCATTTTCCTCATAACATAAGCCCGAGTCTGTAACATTCACACTATCAATCTCCCTCACCCCTGAGGTTTGTACCTACCTTGATCGTTTATCAAGTGCTGGCATGACTATGGGTCTCTAATTCAGCCAGATTGTGGTGATAAAAATTTACCATAGTTGCTCAAGTTTTAGCAGCATAGTGGAGAGTTTAGGTTCATGGTGGAAAATTATGTTACCTTAATGACTTTAAGGTTTTGAGCTGTGGTTCTTAAACGTTTCCTTTTGTTGTGGGGTGAATCATATACCCAAGGAAATACATGAGTAAGTTATATTGGAGACTCTTGTTTAATGGTTTAATTTCGTGTCTGATATGTATTTTTCTGTGTATGCTGCTACCGTTGACATCCATGAGGCATATCACATTGATTTTAAATGCTTTCTTATTATTTGGTTACAGGAAGATGACCATGTCATTGAAGTTAATACTGCAACATCTGCAACGCACAACCCTTTCAAACACTCTCCAGAACTTGAAATTACGCATAACTGCTTGTTCTGATATTTCTGATTGAGCAAAAGAAATACCCCGAGGTGACACTTACCGACTATAAGTTTTAGGTTCCAGAATTTTTATATATTTTACTCTAGTCTTAATGTTCTATTGGGTGATTTGCTTTTGTGTTCAATGTCTTTTGGCTAAAGCTTGTGGGAAAGGCAAGTAGTGTTCGCTTAAGGAATATGAACCAGAAAACCATTGATGTTGTGTCACTTTTACTCTTACTTCTATGAGATGAGAAGTGATCTTGCTGATATCAGAGGTTGAGTCATTATTAGAACAATTGAAGTACATCTGAATTATTTATCTCATTTTTATTGGAATTGCAATCTTACTGGTCTTTTCTTATAAAAGACCTCTTGAAATGCAGGAGGCACATAACATTGAATGCAGGAGTCCCAAGTAAATTAGACACTCTTTAAGTTATGCTAGGTGCTTTGGATTTGAGTCTAATTAAGTACATAACACTGAAATGCAAGAGGCACTGCTCCAATTGCTACTTCGTTACAACACTTCATAATGGTGTACCTGCATTCCAAGTTCGAGCCATACAAGCATGACCTCTGGGTGTCCTTTTAGGTAATTCTTTTGACTCTGTTTTGTTCTTCGTATTTCTCTGGAATCGCAACAGGCTTATAATGATCAGTAGGACTAGGAAGTTGCATCTTAGTATAGTATCAAGCAACTCCTGCTGAAATTGTTGACCTGTTTGCAGGTGTCAATGGCAAGAAAGGTGGTGCCAGTTGGGTATCAAGCAACTCCTTTTGCAACGGTTGAAAGACCCTGCCAGTGGAAGCGGGAAGACGATCAAATATCCATGTCAGGTTCATGCAATTCTGTTTTCGTAGGAAGTTAACAAACCTACTCTTTATGCTATGTGGTGATTATTTTGTAGATGTATAGACCATCTGTTGATTTTTTTCTTCTGTTAACACTTTTTAGTCTGTAATGTAGAATGTCAATAGTGGTTGAGCATTACTTTTAGTGTTAAGTTTTTATATTTTGAACTTGGGGTGATTTTAAGTTGTTGAAGTTGTAATGTAGAATGTCAATAGTGGTTTAGCATTATCACCGGATATTCGGATTTGCAGACCACAATTTGTCTTGTCACTAACAAAGTTTTAATGGCAAAATTTCAGATTTGCTTCGTATTCATTTAGATGACGAACCAATTTTTGTCTGCGTAAATAGATATAAGGACAAAAGTTACACGTTGTCGGCAATAGTTTTTTCAGAGACCAATTTTTTTTCTGTAGGTAGAAAACAGTCCATTTGCGACAACAATTTGTTTGGATACTAATAGTTCTAACGGCAAAATCCTTATTTGATGGGCATTCATTTCGGCGACAAACTAATTTTGCCAGTGTAAGATACATTCAGGGACAAAAGTCTTGGATCGTTGGCAATAATATGTTTGGAGACTATAATTTTCCTTTGTCGCTATAAACCAATTCCGTGACCGAAATAATTGGTCACAAAGAAATATTTAGAGACGGAGACAGAATTGGTCACTATATTTGGTCACAAAAAAAAATATTCTGAGACGGAGACAGGTTTGGTCACAATATTTGGTCACAAAAGTTTACAGTGACAACTTTAAAGACTAAATTTACAGTTTGTCGCGGAAAAAATATATATGGTGACCAAAAAAAAATTCCTCCCTAAACACTGGATTTGCAGACAAAATTTTATTGGTCGTATAAAATTTTGTCACTAAAGGTGTGTTTTGTTGTAGTGTGAACGGGATATGAAGAAAAAAGGACCGATGTTACGCTCGCAACCAACCCCACCTACTCCATCGGAACCTAGCCAACCAATTCAACGAGACGTGAAGCTTAAGGCTCCAATATGCCGCATCCAAGAAAAAAGTCGACCAATTGATGATACATCAACTTTTGTTGATAGAAGGTACTTGGAAGAGCTACCTCCATACATTAGAAAGTACGTCATATCCACCGATGACGTCCCTCCGGATGGTAATTGCGGATTCCACGTTGTCGTACAACAACTAGGGCCTTTTTTTTGAAGGTGCGAAGAAGCTGTATAATGATAATCAAATCACTTATGTCCGACAAAGGTTGTTGATGAAGCTAAAGGACAATCCGGAATTTTACAAGCCAATGTTGTCCGATGGGGATGCTAGTCTCAATGTGCAGTTTGTTAGGTATCAAAGGCGTCTCCACGGGGGGGATCCAATCACAAGGGATCATTGGATGGGCATGCCGATATGTGGGCACTTAATCGCCGAAGCATTCAATTGCGTGGTTCACTATTTCTCAAAAGGTGCTAGTTTCACATACACTCCGAAAACAAAAATATGTGTAGAGCAACTTAACGTAGGAGAGTGGTGATTGCGCTTGTTAACAACAACCATTTTATATGCCTCCGGTTAGAAGACGATTGTCCACTGCCTCCGATATGCGGAAACTCTTATTGGCATGGATTTAACCCCGACACAATGTTGGGATGGTGCATTATGTACGAGCATAACATGGAGATGTGGAAAACTTTGAAGGATTCGAAAAAAATCATACATGAAGGTCCAGTTTCCCTTGCGGATGATTAAATGTACCATTAATTAAACTAAGTATGCTTTGAACATCAACATAAGAATCAAAGATTGTGTTTTTTGGAATTAGGTCTTACTTTTGGGTTATGCTTTGAACATTTTCATAAGAATAAGAGACTGTTATTTTTGGAACTTTTTTTTTTCATATTGGAACTTAATTACATGACATCGCCGAACAGTGAGACATCAAGACTTAAGTTCGGTTAGGAAATGAAATTAGAGGACATTGCCGAACTAAAACTAAAGCTACATAACATTTAATATCCGAAACGCGTTATGAAAAAGTCTTTAAGGAGGCGGAAATGATATTCATATTTGAAATCCTTTCTCTTCCATCTTCGCCATTCGTTTTTTGATGTTAAAATGATTTCGGAGAATCCTTCACCCCTAAGTCGATACCGCCTTACAATACGAAATAAAGCCATAAATTCCACAACTCTATCTCTAATCTTTCCGAATCGAATGAACAAAGCTATATGATCACGGTTATGAGGGTTTGTTGTGTCGGAGCAGAATTTCTCATGAATTTTCCCCCAATAACTTTGACTCATAATACCATTCATTATTCGTTCTTCACCCCTCTTTGGATAGTATAGTATGTAGTTTCTGCAAAGAGACAGATCTTCATCTAGAGTAAATTTAGGAGTAGTGGCTGCCATTTTTAGAATATTTTGAGACAAAATGTTAACTATGAGACACATATTTATACCACTGAGGTGTATAACGGCTATAAAAATAGCCGTTACTTGAAATTAGTGTCATTCAAATTTCAAAATACATAGTTCGGTTATATAAGAAATGCATCGACAAAACCGAACTCACAGGTTCGGTTGGTTCTGTAAATCGAAGGTAACCGAACAGTGCAAACTACAAAATTTCAAAAGTTACAGTGTAATGTTCGGTTACCTGATAAATCATAGCAGGTAATCGAACTTAGGAAAATTATGTCTGATTTATGATCTCCACATTGTAACGTTCGGTTACCTGCAAAATAATACCAGGTAACCAAACATTACACTGTAACTTTTAAAATTCTCTTGTTATGAGATCGGTTAGATTGCAAAATATGCGAACAAACCGAACTTATCGACCACCAAGTTCGGTTACCTGATGAATAATACCAGGTAACCAAACTTTACATTGTAACTATTGAAATTTTCTTGTTGTGAGTTCGGTTAGATTGCAAAATCTGCGAAACAACCGAACTAAAGCGTTCGGTTGGCTGTTTAAATTGCGGTTAACCGAACTAAAACTAAACTAAGGCTGGATTATGAACCCATAAGTTCGGTTGCCAGCTTTTTCTGCAGGTAACCGAACATTGGATTGCAGGTAACCGAACATTGGAGTTCGGTTTCCTGCTAAATAATTACAGGTAACCGAATACAGCTCTGTAACTTCTGAATTTTTTTTGTAGCTGAGTTCGGTTAGATTTTAAATTTGAGAACAAACCGAACTTAAGATAATCAGAGTTCGGTTTTTTACGATATTTAGTATACTAAACGTTTCTTAAAAATTTAGTAATGATGAAACACTTAACCGTCAAATAGCCAAACTAATCCCTTAAAACACAAATTAAAAACCAAATTATGAAATTCATTTACTAATCCACATAACTAAATATTGGAAGCACACGAACATAAGAAAACAAATAGCCAAATCCGCAATAAAAAAATATTCCAAATATCCAAACAAACTACCGAATCCGCAATAAAAAAGTCTTCCAAACATAAGAAAACAAGGTACTAATTGTTGCAATCACTCATTTACCACAACCACTACGAGAAACTTTTCTACTCTTGCGTTTAGGAGCTTTAGGTCGTCCTTCGTCACTAGGAGTGTCATCTCCACTGCTTTGTTGTTCAACCATCCGACTTGAACCTTCCCCTTCTCGGCAACTCCTCTTCGACGGCATGGTCAGGCTTGGATCAACCTGGCTTGTTTCGACAATGTTGGGATTAAAAACATTAGTTATTTGGTTGTAGAGGTCTGTTTTTTCTCGAGTATCCATCGGCTCTCCACTCCGGATTTTTGCCATTATTTTCTTCAACAATTTAGCACTTGCCTTCACCTTTTCTCATCAAAAACATAAGTAACTATTATTTTTCAATACTTCATAACATTTTGAAAAACAAAAATAAGAGTAAATATCTTACCGCCGAATTCCACAAGATCAAGGCCTCATCACCACACATAGGGGTATGCTTCATAGTTTTCTTAGCCTCTTTCTCCATTGTCGTCGCTTTTGCTTTATCAGCACGGGCTTGTTAAACACTGTTTATTAAACGAGGATGAGAAAAAGGTTTATACCATTCCATATATCCCTCGTCAGCGGCATTTGGCTCATCAAATGAATCTTGCAACTCTTCAACTGGAACAAGATAATCCCCAAAGTTCTTCTAGTGGTCCACTGATGGAGCAGGATCGTATTTGGGGGTGAAATTCTTCTCGGTGTTCTTAGTTCCCTGCTGCTTCACCTTGAAGTTGAAGTTTTCCACTTGTGGGACACTTTGGACACAAGAAACTTGTCTTAATACTCTTCGAGGATTATACATTGTACAACCTCCAGGATGAAACAACGGTCCATTATACGCCGCAACAGGTGAGAAATCAATAACCTCAACATCCTCCTCGTCTTCATCTGATGCAATGGTGTAAGGATGGAAAACCACATCTTCCACTGTTAACTTATCCAATGTCTCCCTCAACTCCAACACCTTTTTTTTCTTATTCTTTTCATGTGAGTTCAAAAATTCATATTTGCCAGCTGTAGGCTTCCCATAAGGCCAAGGAGTGTGAGCATGAGACAATTGCAGTTTAGGGAAGTGGTCGTACACCCAAACCTATAAGAAGAGGTAACAAATAATACATTCGCAATATGATTAGTAACAATATACATTCATTCACTTATATATTGAAACACACAAACGATAATTTAACGGGGTACCTGAACAAGGGTGTATAAGCCTCCAAAATATAGACTCTTAAGCCTCGAGGCTTTTCTGAGTTCCTCTTGAATGAATGATAGAACCGCAATGCCCCTAGAGTAGTTGTTCACCTCATTCAGGGGGTCCAATAGCTGGAGGTAATGAGCATTTACCACGTGACTCGAAGCGTCAGGGAAGAAAATGGTTCCTAGTTGATATAACAAATAAGCAGTCACATGGTGCTTAATCTTCTCCTCTGTCATCACCAACTTTCCTTGAGCAACCAAATTTTTCGTCCCTGAAAACTCATCAAAAAAGGCTTTGAGCTTGATCTTTTTCAACTTCTTCTTGTACGTGCGGTCTTCCTCAAACTCATTATACTCATCACCTTCCTTAGGCTCTTTGTTAGCTCGTCTAAACTCACATTGTGCCTTTTTATCGCTCCATCCTAGACACCTTTCGACTAGCTTTTCAAGAAGTTCATAACTCATCGAGGGATAGTAGCCATCTCGAACACTTGTTCCTATAATTGGTAGGGCTGTGATTCTAAAACAATCATCCGGAGTTATTTCCATCTCACCAAAAGGTAGATGAAAGGTATCCGTCTCTAGATAAGACCTCTCGGCAAATGCAGTAACAGTGAAATCATCAAATTTTTGGTGCGCATGTTGTATCCCGTTCCATAGTACACAGTCAAATACCGCCAAGCGGACCTTATCACACTCATTTTCTATATTCCATATCTTGTTCTTTTGACGTTTCAAAACACGAACAACATTATTATGATCCTACAAAAGCAACATCATATCTTATATACTAATATATATAGAAAAGAACAATATATGTCAAAATATAATAAAATGACTGAGAAATCTTGATGGTAACCATACCTTTGTCGCAAAGATTTTGGCAGCCCATGAGTTTTTTTAGCCCATCAATACCCCCTCTCCATCTCTTGGAGTACCATAAGTTGGCATCTTTGGCGTCAAACACAAATTGTCATCAGGAATGTATGAATATCTAACACAAGGCTTTTTAGGCGTCTTTCTAGGTTTCTTTCGCACTATTTCTACTTGTGCCTCTTCGTCTTCGTCTTCCTCTTCATCCACTTCCTCCTCTGATTCATCATTATCCTTATCTCCATCTTCCTCATCTTTGTCACCCTCATTTCCTCCTCCTTCAGATGGTTGAACATCATCATTGTCACCCTCATTTCCTCCCCCTTCAACTGGTTCACCATCACTGGCACCCTCATTTCCTCCTCCTTCAGCTGGTGCACCATCATTTCCTCCTCCTTCAGATGGTTCACCTTCTCCACCTTGATGATGTTCTTGATTGCCCATCTCTTTCATGATCTCTTCATTAACTTGTTGGATTACGTTGTCAACATTATCTCTATTAACACCATCTTGGATCACAACACCCGGTAATGACCCACCTCTATACTTAACATTTTTGGTTCCACGGTGACCGGCATCACAATGTACTTTGCCTCGAGGCGTGGGAGTTCTAAGATCTTCCACTATAGGTTTGTTTGATTTTTTGCCTCTTCCACTAATCAAGAAAACAAAAGATATTAGCTTAACCGCTAAATGATTCACTAAATCAGATGCAACATAAGGGTTCTCAGCGTAAGGTTTGGTTAATAGCAAAAGTTCACGAAAAATAGGCCAACTCTAATTTTGTGTTCCATAGTATAGTTCGGTTACCAAAGATTTTTTTGAGAACAAACCGAACTCAACATTGGTAAATGTTAATGAAGAGATCGGTTTGTCAAGGTTTTTTGCGAACAAACCGAACTCAACATGTTTGCAACTACTGAAGAGTTCGGTTTGTCAAGATTTTTTGTCAAGAGTTCGGTTACATTTTTTTTTTTTGGTAAAGTTCGGTTACTGAATAGTTTTAGATTTTTATGCGAACAAACCGAACACAATAGCACAGTTCGGTTACATAAAAACTCAAATTAGCGGGCAAAATAGCAGAGTTCGGTTACATTTGAAAAAACAAATTGTTGTAAAATTTGTTAAGTTCGGTTAGAAAATTTTTTTAGGCTTCTTTGCGAACTAGCCGAACTGGCAGTTCGGTGACCTAGTTTTGAAACCTAGAGAACCGAACTGTTCTTCGTGTTCTTCCTTTCAGGAAGTTCGGTTAACAAAATAGGGTTTTTTAGAAACTCATCCTAACCGAACTATGCACTGTAACTTCCATTTGAACCCTATTTTGATGATTTCTACTCAATTAAACGAATCAAAATCAAATTAAAAGTAATGGGTTTGTTGCAAAATACTTGCGAATCGGTCCCATGGAAGAATCAGGCTTCTGCAAGCGTCTATTATACTGGATTATGGCTTCACTTGGTTGTTTCACTTCTTTATGAATCTCAAAATCACTCGGCTGATTTGCTAGATGTCCCAATCGAGGACCTTCTCCTTGAAGTCTTTTGGTTTGCTTTCGAAGAACCATTCTTATAGTCGATTGATTAATCGACGATGAAAATTTTATGAATCGATCATAATATCACAATAATCGATGAAGACGATGTTGAAATGGGGAAGAAGACACACAAAACAAGAGAGACAAGATGGATTGAATAAACATCGCGTTTTCTCCTCAAAATTGTTATTTTTTTTTTTGATTGACGAAGAAATTGGAAAGAATATAGATTCAGAGAAGAGATTTAGGTTTAGGTTTTGTTTTAGATTAAGTTAGAGGCAAGATCGAATGGAGAAGAAAGAAGGAGAGTTGTTATTAGGTTAGGCTTAATTTAATTAGGGTAATGGGCAAATTAGTAATCTCATGATTTTTAGGACATCCCTTAACATTTGTAGGGTAGGGAGGCCTTATAAAACAATGGTCCCCCAAAAAGGGATTTCCGAAGCCGCGAAGAATCCCTTCACGCCGGTCCCAAAACTAAAATGGTTTGAAGGTACGCAAGGAACACAATCACATCATTCAATCATTTACAAGCCACATTCCTGGAGGTTCTTTCCCGAATACTAGTTGAAAAAGATCCGGGAAGCTATACTTGTGATGGTTAGCCATTATTGTTTTATTTGGGGCCCATGAAAGCCTATAGGAAGAGGTACCTTGGATTCCCAACTATATATGTAGGTTATACCGGTTGGGCGACCGAGGGTCTCTTCTTAGGAGTCGGTGTATGCACAAGGCGCCGAGGTACACGGTTGAGCCGAGTGCCGGGATGGATGAACCTACCCTGGCCATTCTTGGCAAGTCTTGGCATGCGTTGCACTCGCCCAAGAAAACTCCATAGGTGCATCTCGTAACCATAAACCCTATAGGTATAAGGGATAAGAGATCGCGAAAACAACGGTTGTTGTTAAGACCGGATGGGAGGAGCTAGTCTTGTATGGCCGATGTTTCGCCTCCTTGAAGGGGCAACCGGGGAGATGATAAGGGCGTGTGCTCTCCATTAGGGGGTGCCAAAAGCGCAAATGTCATGAGGCTTTGTTTTCGCAAGAAGACTTAGCTTATCATATTTGTGCAATGATAGACTGAAAAATGATAAGGCAAGATCAATGGGTCATTACATACAAGTGTGTAAAGACGTCTGCGATTTTGCCGCAATGAACGGTGGTGGGAGGACTCTAATTAGGGAGGTCCGACTTGGAAGACCACACAAAATGATAAGGCAAGGTCAATGGGCCTTTGCATGAAAGTGTAGAACGACCTTGTCAAGAGGAGATAGAATTCTCAATTCATAAAGATATCTGCGACCCGCCGCGGCTATACATTTCAATAACACTAAAATTATTATTCAACAAAATACATGAGGATAACTAACTTCTTCCATCGGAAGATGAATACCAGAGGCAAGTATGGGAATGGAAAAGATGGAATATTGTTATTCATCTTCCGAGGAAAGAGTTATACATCAATAAAGATAGCCAATTATATTACAAGGAAGAACTAACAAAAAAGGGAGTGAAGATTGAATTCATGAAAAAGAGTTCACTATAACAAAGATACAAAGAATGTACTGATATTACACGCAGCAAAAGAAAACAAAAAGAATTACATCTTGGGTGATTCTTCTTCTTCATCCGATTCATCGGTTTATTATTCTCGCGCTGCACTTTTTCTTCGCCAGCCTTCACTATCAAACATCCGAGAGGCAAGTTCTCGGGAACCTTTTCAAGAAGCCAGCTGGATATGTATGCAGAGGGATGTTCTGGTGTTTACAAACATACTCCATGGCTCCATTGCGAAAACGAATAAAGATCATTACTAAAGTTCTCCGTTGTTTCAAATTGTTTCTTCAACTTGGAATACTTGTTATTACGAAGGGAGAGATTCTTGGCGAGTTGTTGTTTTTCGGTTTCGAGTTCTTTCAATTCTCATTTGGAAAATTCCGGCAGTTGTTCCTTCTCGATTCAAGCTCTCTAATTCTAACTCCGAAGCCTCTTATCGATTCTGCAAATAAGTAACAACAAGTTAATAATTTACAAGCAATACTACGAAGTAAGAAGTAGTAAGGTGTAACAAATAACCTTCTCTATCGGATATTATATCTTTAACCAAGGAAGTATGGCGTGAAGACTAACATCAACACCTAGATTATTTCTCGGCATTATCTAAAACTTTCGCTGCCCGGTGTTAATTCATCGTCACTATTTATAACAAGGAGGGAGCGAATTTGATCTTCTCGCTCACTAAGTAAGGGCGAAGCAATTCATCCCGCTCAATTTGTAATTCAAGGAGAGATTTTTGAAAGGTTGCTAATGCCTGTGCACCATTGTTAGCAATGCGATCTTTATCATCTATATGGTCACTAATTTTCTTCCTCAAAATTTTGATTTCTTTATTGGATTCGAGAAATATTCGTTTAAATTGGTTGGCAGCACTTAAACCAGATCTATGTTCAATTTCTAAAAGACGATATTTGGTCCTAAGTTCATTTAATGAAAGGGAGTTAATTTTGTTTGATGAACTACTTAAAGAGTTGTTTAGGATCGAAATGTATGGAGAAGAATAGCCTCATCGGAGAGATTATATACATCTGCGAAAGTAATAAGTCAGGTAGCAATAGGCGACCATTAAAATAAAAATAATAAAAGGAGGTAAAATTTTATACCATAAAGTTCGATTGGCATTTTGAAGAGAGGACACCTTATCCTTTGGGAATCAAGTTCGGTGTTTAACTTTTTTGAATTCTCTCGTCTTTCTCACGAGATGACGCAGCCTTCGGTCTCTAATTCTTGAATCTTCTCGCTCAACCGCAAATTCTTCTTTTCAAGATTATTGCGTCTTCTCTCAAGGTCTGAGGCAACTACAAAGGAAGATCTTCCAACCTATAGAAGATGATAGAAAAATCATTAAAATATATATGTACTTAAACAATTTAAAGTTAGCAGGGAAATATGACTGTACACATACCAGAGACCCAAGTGCATTCAAAAGATCAGGAGACACAACTCTAGAGACTCCATTGAATGAATTATTGCCTTTGAGAAAAGATAACTCGATCCATGGAAGAATCGGTCGATGGAATCTTGCGAGAGAAAGATTCGATTCATGGTTATCCTCGTCGGAAGATTCAGAGCCTTCATTGAACTTTTCGAAAAGTTTTGTTACGATTGATGGAAGCCATTTATAATGGGAATGGCGAAAGATTGGAGATTAATAGAAAGGATGAAGAAAAGCATGATTGCGGAAGGAGAGAATCAAAGAAAAGTTGCGAGAGACAAACTAAAAGATGAAAAGGAGGGGAAAAGAAAACTATATATAGGGGAAAAGAGTCTCGAGAAAACGAGGTCATTTAATGCGAAGAGACATGAACGGTCAAGAAAAAAATGGTTGAAAGAGACGTGTCAAGAGAAGAAATTAAGGGTAAAAATATAAAATCAAGATTCTAAAGATAGGCAAAATCATGCAACATTATCGTAAGAATCTCATGATACTCTTTCCTTCGCAGGAGAAAAAGGAGAGATAATGGTCCATATATATCTCCACTTCGCAAAAGAAAGTACGTACTTTTCAAGTACAATATTCTTCCCGTCAAAAACCAAAGATCACTAAAGATTTTTCCTTAAAGATCGCTCTCAAGCAATATTCAAGGAAAAAGAGGCAAGATGTAGGATCATAATATCACAATGAATAGGGCTCGCGGGATCAATAGCCGCGAGGGAGTCGCGAGGAACTAAAATGAACGACGCAATGAGAAACGACACACAAAACAATTGAGAGACATGGAACCTGGCGAGGTTAAGAAGTGTCGCGAGATTGAATAAGTTGTTACTGCGACACGCGAGACATTCTAAAAATAAAGGATAGCTTTTTGAGCGTTGTAAGAGAGATCTTTTTGGAATTGTTGCAAGTCATTAGGAGAGAGAAAGTTTAAGAGTGTTTTATAATGTATTATTTAGTTATGCATTTTTCGAGGCATATGAATATTAAATATAATATGTATTAATATCAAGTTTACCCTTTTTATCATTGCATATGAATATTAAATATCAAGTTTACCCTTTTTATCATTGCAAAAGTACAGGAAAGCCTGATAGATATTTTTATCCTTCACTTCACAAATCCTTTCTAGCATTTTCCTTCTTGACATCCTTCCATACTATGCCTCTCCTTTCTCGAGTTGTATCCTCAAGCCAGCATGAAATTAAATCGAAATTAATTTTTACATATTTTGTCCCAAAAAAAAACATTATTTGATATGTTTTTTAGTTTACAAAGATATCTTATCGATCCTTTGAAATGATATTACCTTTCTGCATCTTCCTTATTTTAGTGAACGATGTTAGGGTCTTCATGGACCATAAGAACCTACCGTGGGCCTGACCACATAGCACCGATGATGTCCCTACTTGACCAACTTCGGATAATTAAGAGGTGTGCGGTTTTAATCTAAAAGGCCTAGGTGCTACTTAAGGAGATGCCCAAGCTTATTAAGCTCCACACGTACTCCTCTTTCTTCCATGTGGGACTACCCCTAGCTATACTTATGTGGTTTATCGCGCAACATACACTAACAATCTCCAACTTGGAGAGATTAAACCACTTCACCAGTCCAATCATACTCCACCATATGATTACCATCTGTATATGTTACCCATCGATCATGATTATTGTCACTACGCGCCCTAGAATCCTACTCCACCTTGAGTTAATGAGAAGGCAAGCATTAACTCCACCTTGAGCATTTCCTTGGCCACCTAGAACCCTGCTCCACTTGAAATTTAATGTGTGAGACACTAACTCCACCTCGAGCGCAAGTTCAACCTTGAGCATTGCCTTCCTGATCTAGAACCCTGCTCCACCTGAGTTAATGGGTAAGACACTAACTCTACCTTGAGCACCAGTTCAACTTTGGGCCTTGTCTGCTCCACCTTGAGTCTGATTCCACTTGCGCCCTAAACCGGGTGACATCCACAACCACTTCTATGTTCGGACAGTAGCCCCAACCATGGGCTCTGATACCAATTGTTAGGATCTTCATGGACCATCGGACACTACTCACCCGACCACATAAACCCGAACCCCACTTGACGCACCTTGGGATGAGAGGTGTAGGGTTTTTAACTAAAAGGCCTCGGTGCTATGTATGGAGATGCCCAAGATTATTAAGCTCCACATGTATTCCTCTTTATTCCATGAGGGACTATCCCTAGCTATACATATATGGTTTATCGCGCCACATACTCCAACAACCAAGCGGAACCAAAACATTAAAGTATGTAAGCTATAGCAGAATTACAGCACCCGAACTCATTTGTCTCAAGAATAATTGTTAACAGTGTTCGGATCCTTGTTGTTTTTTCCCCTTTAAGAATAATTTGAAAAGAGTAAAACTCATAATTGACTCAACAATACATATCGTATTCTATGTTCTTACTATTTCAATGACATAATGAAAAGATAATTCATTCACTTAAGCTATTATACTTTAAAATGTTAAGTCATTCCCGATGGCAACCATTTTACTCACATACGATGTAGTTTTATTTTTTCAAAATTCCCATATATATTATGTACTTTATTCAATTCAGCAGGAAGAGTTCACCGAATATAATATAGGTAATGGTTTGTCCTTTCGTAACATTGTGGCCTTTTCAACAGAGTTGGTAAAAATCACTGAATATACACGTTCTCGGGAGAGAGTAATCTAGGGATGGGCTACCTCCCAAAAAATTGTTGATGGATGACCGCATCAGTGTCAGTTGAAAATCCCACATTGTCGAATAACCACAATGACTAAGTGGGGACAGTATTGGCGGAGGATTAGGTCCTTACAAATGGTATTAGAGTCGACCACGGGTTACCTGTCGAGGGTGAAAGAGTATGCTTGACGGATTATGTCGGGAAAGGGTCTCATGAGTGAGAAAAATGCTAAGTCTAGGATTGAAAGGGGCGACCTGATTGGTCGATGAAAGGGGCCGGCAAGCAAGGGCGTGGCCATACTTCTAGAGCGCCGTGGCGGGTTTAAAGTGACCTGATTGGTCGATGGAAAGGGGGCCGGTTGAGCGGCATGGGTGTGGCCACTTGCAAGTGGCCCCGGCTGGCCTATGGCATGGCCACACCTCCCTTTGTTGCTGCTCCCATTCCGCGGCTCCTTGTTTTATGATTTTGGGTAGGATTTTTGCACCTACTAATCCATGGCGGATTAATTACCTAGTTCGCCTAGGCTTAATTTCGACAGGCAAGGTCTAATATATCACAGCAGCAGCAAAACCCTAATTTTTGCAAATTAGTCGTGGTAATTGAATCTTGTGAATTATCACAAAATTGATTGAATTCTATGTGTTGACACAGAGTTCTTTAAGTTCATTGCCAGAGAGCAGTATGCTTTCCGATTGAATACTTTATGCAAGAACCTTATCCTTGATACTTAGAAATTCGTGCTACTCTGCTGCGAGTGAATACAAATTGTCATGCCATATCAACATTAAGGGTTCGGTAGGGAACATAGCACATGTAAAGCATTCAAAGAAACTTATATTAATTGAATAATATAGGCAGGGTGCCGAAATTTACAGAATATCCGGGATTGTTGCTACATGCACCATTCTGGTGGATATATGTTGCTCAATAAATACGCCAGTGAAGAGGTTGAACACTCATCACTTTTACATGGCTCTGTTTCTTTGCAGAGTGACGGCACATTAAATGTAGGGTTTTACAAATTTAGCCCTGAACTAAAAACCACCATCAACAATTTTATTCTTTAAAAGATAGTTATTTTTTATTTTCAAACTACATTTTATGTTATATCGTTCACTGAAACAAACTTTTATTTATCAACAATAAATATTAAGAAATTTTTGATTTTTAAAAAGTGGTTAAGAAAATAATACTTTTTAGTAATAATACTAATTAGTAACTTTAATATTACATATATGTACCCTAATAGTAGAAAATTTACTTATTTTTATGCACAATGAAATAGAATAAACAATTTTCAGAGATATGTCTACTTTTGTCATTTTCTCACTAACTATAGTTGGACCTGATATTTTCCCAGACACAATTTGATCGCTTTTTAAAATAGTTTTAGCTTTAGTTTATAATTTGCAACCATTCAATTGTTTTTTTTTACAGAGCTCGGCATGGCAACCATTCAATTGTTTTTTTTTACATAGATCGGCACAGTAACGTACATCAAAAAAGCACTTTTATAAAGCTCGCAGCAATACCAAACTAATCATAAGTATTAGCAAATAAAAATATATTAATTATCATCAATAGTAGGATAATTTATATACTATAATTTTTAATTTGACATTTAATAAAATATTATCATGGCAAATTAATAGGCTATTTATTATGAAGAATTATGGAACCTTAATGACATGATAAATTTTGTCCGTTATATGCATTTCTAATCCCAATCACAACCATCACTTATGACAAACGATTACATCCCTAGATTTATCTCTTGTGAGGACAAATCTGAACCACTACTTACATAGGCAAAGTTAGCCAAACCGTGCTTTATATTCTTGAAATTTTTAATTTGACATTTAATAAAATATTATCATGGCAAATTAATAGGCTATTTATTATGAAGAATTATGGAACCTTAATGACATGATAAATTTTGTCCGTTAGATGCATTTCTAATCCCAATCACAACCATCACTTATGACAAACGATTACATCCCTAGATTTATCTCTTGTGAGGACAAATCTGAACCACTACTTACATAGGCAAAGTTAGCCAAACTGTGCTTTATATTCTTGATGAACATATAACATCCCCCCTTTTTAAGGCAAGCAAGCCAAAATGAAAATCCTTACTCTTTTTATGGTTAACCAAACGGATTTTGGTTAACCAAACGGAATATTCTCTCTAACTAACGGAATAAGGACTATATAACAAACTAAATAAGGACTAAAACGCACAAATGAGGGATTAGAGAATAATATAAATATAATTCACAGGGACTTAAGTATAAATATGTTAGAAATCATGTATATTACAAAAATGCCATTTTTATAAAAATCAAGATAAATATTTCAAAACTCCGTATATTTTAAATTACACATCGGATTTTTGTAAATTTTATATATTTAGAAAGCCCTTTGAATTATCTACGCAACGATCCTAAATAACGATATTAAATTTTTAGTTTTCAATATATTTATGTTTTGGTTAACCAAACGGAATATTCTCTCTAACTAACGGACTAAGGACTATATAACAAACTAAATAAGGACTAAAACGCACAAATGAGGGATTAGAGAATAATATAAATATAATTCACAGGGACTTAAGTATAAATATGTTAGAAATCATGTATATTACAAAAATGCCATTTTTATAAAAATCAAGATAAATATTTCAAAACTCCGTATCTTTTAAATTACACATCGGATTTTTGTAAATTTTATATATTTAGAAAGCCCTTTGAATTATCTACGCAACGAGCCTAAATAACGATATTAAATTTTTAGTTTTCAATATATTTATGTTTTCGAATAAAATAGCTATAACTTGAAGTTAAATTGAAGGAACCTATGTACATTTTATATGTTGCTTTGAAGATGTTCAAACACTTTATACTTCATATATATATATATAACTCCTTAAAAAAAAACAATGGATTTTAGTTTCACGTACAAGGTATTACCGTTTCAAGAAAAGTGATACTTTCACTTTTCATTGTTTACCTAAAAATAGGCCAAATAGATAAAAAAACTAAGGTATGATTTTTCCTGAAACAAAGGGATAAAATAGGAAAAATAATGTTTCCGACGTGCATCGCACGTGCTCACTGCTTGTGTAGGTAATGCTTCCAATGTACTCTTTATATACAGTAGAAACTCTATAAATTAATGTTGTCGGGACTATCAAAATTTATTAATTAAGCGAGATATTAATTAACCGAACACAACTTCAAAAATGTTGATTTTTTTTCTTTTTTTTTTTTGCCACCAAACACAACTTCAAAAATTCAACCTTGTGACGCAGGATTATACGAGCTTTTAAAATGCATTATCGTCGTCGATTTTATAGACGTCTTTTGGAAGGCTACGAATTAGGGGCGTCAAATCTTGAAAAAATAAATGTGTTAGATGCAATGAATCTTGCAATATCAGCATGGACTATCGATGTTCGTACAAGTACACTTGCAAACTGCTTTCGTCATTGTAAACTTCGATCAACCGATAACACAAGTTTAGACAATTTGGATGAACATACAGACAGTGAAATCACTGAAAACTTGCAAAATTTGATCGAGAAGTTGGGATATCAAAATTCAATGAATGGCAAAGATGTCCTAAATTTTCCGGAAGGAAATACAATTACATAGTTGCTTACTGATGAAGAAATAATCGAGAGCGTTATGGGAACTGATAAAGATGTGGAAGAAGATGATGAAAGTTCTACAATAGAGCCCCCTTCACGAAACGAGGCTATTATAGCGGCAATCACATTGAATAATATCTTGCTGAGCTATGAGCAAACAACGCCAAAAATTCTTACAATGATAAAAAAAAAATTAGAGATGAAATTCAATGCGATATTGATTTTAGCAAAATAAATAAATAAGACAATTAAATCATTTTTCAAAAAGTCTTCGTAAATCTTTAATGTATTGAATATATATAATGCATTATTAATTTATATTTTATATGGGTCTACATAGGTAATCAAAAATGTATTATCTTATAATTTTAGCGAATTATTAATTTGGTACGTTGTCCCCGACTCGGGACCAGCCAAAAATATTATTTAACAGAATTTATTAAATAATCGAGTATTAATTAAAAGAGTTTCTAGTGTATGAGGATAATTCTCCTAGTTTTATCAAGGTACTTTGTCTTCCATAATGCCAATTTCTTCTCCATCATTTCCAATACAGGTCGTTTGTTACTAAACAATCAACTGTAAACTTCAAGAAACCTGACCTCACAAACATAGAAACTTAAAGTGGGTTGCAATCCAACAAAGTCACGCCAAAAACATACGAGCATGAAGAATTTTTTTAAGAAAAGGCACATGCCACATAAACCATACATTGGCAGAAATAACTGTCTTTTTAAACCATTTGATCATCTCAATCAAACGATTAAGGGTTTTTCTTGTATTCATGTCTCTGTGCCAAGATGTGTAAAGAAGTATTGATCGTATACAAATTCTCTCACTCTTCATAATTTACAAAGCCGAAGAAGCTGCTGATGCTGATGCTACCTTAGGAGTTACAACATGAAAATATTGCAAAAACTTTATTATTCTACAGACGACCTCTGACACCCAACAAAATAGTGTTGGGTGTTGGGATATGAAAATATTTCAGAACAATTTATGGGGAATATGTAATTTTCTAGCATTCACTTTCACTGTATTTCCTGTTCAGTCTGTCTGAAGCTATCACACCACCAAGCTTTAAAGTAGGCACTCAGAACACCATCCAACTGAATTACTGATTGGTGATTCATTGCGATGATAACTGATAAATCCGATCAAAAGATCCTTCCATTCAGGGCCGCAACCTCCATCCACGTTCTGCAATGGCTTCTTGTACACGCTTAGCTGCTTCTGCAGTATCATTAAGAGGAGGGTAGCTCCAACTCTCTGATATCTGATAATTCAAAAACAGAAGTAATAGAGAGTGAATAGTGACTTATATTTTCAGCATCAATTTTGTTTGCAATAGACTAGCACTTTATCATTGAAAAGTCTACCATCCAAGGCAATCTTTTCCCAAGTTATATGAAGTATTAAATCAGTTACTTACATCCTCTTTACCCGTGAATGGCCTAGTTACACCACGTTGTTGAAGAGACCTATGGAAGTCTTCAAACTTCCATGTACATCTCTCTGCTCCAATAACGTAAACAGGTTTTCTGCGAGATCAATGAAAAAGTTTAACTCAGGCAGTCTCAGGTAGGAATCACATTCACCATAAACCAGAAAGAAAGTTCTGCTTTGAGTAATACCCTGTGCCACAAGCCTCACTCAGCATACTAACTGAATCTGCGGTGATGACAAACGCATCTGCCCAAGCTAAATGCCCCATGTGTGGGTTTGGCTCTACATATACACAAGAGAAACCATATCAAAAACATCTTTTAGACATCCAAAGGTCTATAATAAACCCCTAAAAGACAAAACAAACAAGATCTTACCTTCACCATTCCAAATGTAAACCTTTGGATGATCGCCAAGTTCTTTCACTATCATGCTGGACACCTGTGTATACAAAGAGCCAATGTTCGTAACTTGTTGGAAAACGGTTGGGTAGGTGCACTGGAAAATAACGAAGCACCTACTTTTCATGCAAATATGTTACCTTCTGAGGGGTCCTCCTAGAGAAAGATATTCTAAGACTTCCACAGCTTGCTAGCACATTCTGTAGAGAGCCTATTAACTGCTTGGCAAGGTCAGCTCCGTAACGGCAGTGGCCTGTCATAGGAATTTGAACAACTTATTAGATGTTGAAACACTAAGGTCAAATAACAAGTTGCAATAGCAAATGAGGGAAGGCAAGGTTAAGGTTTTTGGACAACTTTCAGTACATCCCATCTATAGGCAGAACCAACAAACTAGACACAAAAGACATGCATACCTTCCCATTTTATGTTTACAAGTAAAAAGTAAACATGGGAGGCAGCCACTTTTGCCTAATACAAGCACAAAAAGAAGAGGGAGAAATTTTAGTGAGAAGCAGCTATTTGCTGCCAATCTTCCTTTCCTAACGAACTCAAGTTACTCAGCAATCATAGGGAGCTTTTTTTTGTAAAAAAATGAAAGAAATTGAAGCAGGAATTACAAAGAGGAAACTCCAAGGGAACATACGATCTAAACTTTTCAACAAAAAATTCATGAATACCCTAGTTGAAATTAGGATCTCGAGCCTCTTTTCTCTTCTATCAGTATAACATTGAGAATACTCCTTATATGACCACCACGTAACCACTGCTTCTATATACGGCCAAACAAAGGGTAGTCAAAGTAATTCGGAGGGGCTTGTTAACGCAACAACTGTACTTACAATTTTTCCTTTGTTAAGGATATTATTATAGCATTAAGAAGAAGCGATGAGTCACTTGAAAATAACACCCATTACAACGCAAGAAAATTATGGACAAATTAAAATAAATCACTAGTCAACATGACACAATGAATATTACCAGTGGGTCCCCCAATATTAACCACAAGCAAGGGTTTTGGCAGAGGAGCCAACACATCATGCCAGGCAGCAGCAGCAGCCCGAAGTGCACCAAAATCAGCCTGGTGTAGAGCTCCCACGGTTAAGACCTACAAGCAAAAAAGGAAAAGGAACTCTTTACAGAATATACTCATATTTCTTTTTTCTGAACGCTTATAGAATACTCATATTTCATACTAATATAATGTGAAAGTGAAGTTGCATTTCATCATCAAAGAAGGTTTTCCAACGGAGCTCAAGAAGATCATAGTCGAGAAACTCACCACATTCTTACTAGGTGGTTCATATGGAGTTACCCACGTCCGAAGAAACTTAGGGATCTGTACTTGTGCTTGAGGAGTCAGTGGATAGTAGTCATGCCGAGGGGCAATCACCAGGTCAAACCTACTTAGATTCCTCCTTGGATGCTGTATCTGATAATGGAAGTGCATCAAAATTTTAACCACATTTGCATCCAACAAATGCAACAGCGCATCAGATAATAACATAAATCATCCTAGTATAACAAAGAGATTCCACAAAACTTAAATGACTTGATAAAACATTTAAAACAACTCGCATTTACTTGGAGAAGCAGAGAAAAAGCTGTTCGGCATTCCCACAAAAATCAACAACTTATATAACCGACAGTACAAGAAACAAGTTCATAAAATCTTTTCCTGCCAAGTAACACATAACCCTAGAAATTTATATAACCGTAGTGAAAATGTGCTGAATTCCTTGCCCACAAGTTTCTGACATCAAATAATCATAAGATCCATTGATGAAGCAAAAGCACTGTGGCATACAAAATTATCCAAAGATGATGTACATCCCTAATTCTTCAAAATTACAGCAAGTTTCTTAATCTAAGGAAGTTCAAATCATCCAGCATCATGAACTCGAGTTACTTGAATCTCTACCAACAAACAATAACAGCAATCACAAACCAGGAAAATGAGTCTTTCACACGAAAATTCTGTATTGCTAAAACAGAAAAATCAATAATAGTGAATATTAAATGCAATATAAAACAAGCAGAAGGTTTAACAGGTTTATACACTGTTCCATGTCCGCAAAGAGCATAGTGGGCTATGCATTCAACAAGAAAATACAATAACAGAAGGTCGTAGACAAACCTGCACCACAAACACATTTTCCGGGGCTAATTTTTTTATGGAACTTGCTATAGAGATGGTATCCCGGCCAGATGCAACCACTAATAGAGGACCATCCCTGGCAGAAATGACAACATTATTTAAAGGAAGATTAAAGCAGATCAGGAAAGTAAATAGAGTACTAAATGGAACAAAGCATGCAACATAAGCAATTTGGTGCAAGCGGAAGCTAAAACATGAACATAATCACATGTTATTTTCTCAGGCCTAAAAGTAACTTGAAGGAATGTTTTTCAAGTGCTTCTTCAAAATAAAACCAGAATAATAACAAAAGAATACAGAATCAAGGGACTTTCACAATTTAAGATATGTTTTTCAATTTTCAGTATTCAGTAAAAGCCATTAGCAATTTCGCAGTAAAATGTGCATGGTTCGCATCCAGATGATTAACACTGGTTCAAATTAAAAAACATTTGCATGGTAATGGTACCATACTACTATTACTTGATACTTCAATTTTTAATTTTTTTTTCCATCTCTAAGTGGCACTCAGTGCCCTGCACAAAACGAAAATCAAAACTGAAAAAAGAGAAAATGAAAGTGGACTGACGTGCATGGAAACTGTAGATACATACTTCTCAAAAGTCTCACGAGCCATTGTTGCAATGCGCTTTGCATCAGCATCTAAAACAGATGCCAAACCAGCACTAACACTTGTATCATAAGGTATAGGCGACAGTCTCTTTCCCCCGAGTACCACGCCAAATCGTGAAGTACCACATATCCGCCTTATAATATAATATATTTGTTGGTGAACAGACACAGGGAGCCAATGAAGCCAGTCATTGATTCCTCCTTGTGGCCTGATAACACGCTGCATAGGTCATTAAAAATAAGATACACGATTGCTACTAAATCTTGCAAACTAAATTCAACGATTATAGATAAATTTCGATACCAAATGTACAGCATATATACTACAAGCAAAAGCAAACGACACTAAAGAACACTCTAAACACAACAAGCAGTTTCGTACTACAATTCACTGCAACTTCTTAGTCTACAGACAGCTGATCATTCTATCAACTGCACAAAACTGCCCATTTCTCAACGAATAGTGCTAGAATGCAAGCCAGTTGCATGGTAATTGCCCACGATCATGATGTGCCACTCATGGATACACCCTAATCCTCGGGAGGTTGCCGCATAGCTATCAGCAAGCAACTTGCGAGTAAGTGGCATGCACTCTAACATTCCAGTTTATCAATTTAGAGTTTTAACCTAAACAATAACCCACTATTTCTTATTTTTTTTTCCCACTTTTTCTTCATTAATTAAACAAAATGTCACGGTACTAATCATAATTTAACATCAATAATCAAGCAACAACACAGTCACTTGAATGATGATTACTAAATTGAGAAAACATAAAATGAATATTTAGAAAGAGAGAGGCTTACATAGATAGAATGTTTATCAGCAAGACCAAGAGCACGAACTAATCCAACACTTTGATTCTCAGCACCAGAAAAACCATTCCCAATTATAACTGCTCGTCGTATAACACTATAAACCCCACCTTCAAAAATTTCAGGCATACCTAAAGTGCCGCTAGGCGGTTCAGGTAGTCTGATTGTTCTCATCTCGAACAATTTTAATTTACTCAATACACTAATCTCAAACTCCCCCTTTCTATTCAACAATTAAACAAACAAAAAAACATATCCTTCAAATTACTCTACTCTGTCTAAATTAGGGTTTTCGATTACAGATACAAGGAGGGAATAGAATTTGATTATGAAAGTGCAGGGATATAAGAAATCTAGGGTTTCGTTGTGATTTCGTAGGACAAAGATTTTAAGTTATTTCGATCGGTTTTCTTACAACAGTTTTCAGAGAGACGAAGGAAAAAACAGTATAGAATAGGTTGTTGTTTATTTAGATATTAGTCCTACGTGGTGGTCATTTATTGCTTGCTTTGAAAGTCATAAGTGTAAAATACTGAACCCGGTTAGCCGGGTCCGATTTATTTCGAAGCTACACGTCTACCGCTTTCCCCGTTTTCTTTTTTTTGACACAAAACAAAATACTGTATTATATTAAGGAAACCAGAAAGATTACGGAACTTCATTACATATCCCTTAACATAGCAGTGTATTTTCTAGGGATAGTACCAAAAAACTGAAATGAAGATCTTGCTTTCCTAGCATGATTCGCAAGTTTATGAGCAGCTATATTTGTTGTTCTCTTAGCATAGTTAACAGAGCTACAAATGACTGAACTAAGGAGGTGCTTTATTTCTATAAGTGGTCCCTGATTTTCCCACTGTACATACAGGGTTGCACCTTTAAAAGAGTTAACGACATTCATACAGTCTGATTCAAAGATAACATTTCGAAGCTTCAATGTTTTTGCCCAGATGATTGCTTCCTTAAGTGCAAGGCATGCAGTGTACTCTGCATTTAGTCTTCCATTGTCGTGGCTGCCTCCGATTCCCCTGAAGGTTCATGTGGAATCTCTTATTATTAATCCAATGCCATAAGTTTTATTCACACTATTAAATGAAGCATCAATATTGATTTTGAAATGATCTGATGGTGGAGATTGCCATGAAGAAGTATTTCCGATGAGATGCTGAGAACTAGGCTGGAGAGTAGATGTTTCCATTGAGCTTAAACACTGTTTGATTAGATGGTTGATATTTTGCAGAGATCTTCTAACATTTGGAGTCTTATTTCGAAACACCTTATTACATCTAGTTTTCCAAATCTCCCAAACTGTAATCGTTAATCTGATAATCCAGTTATTCCACTCAGTAGGAGTCATATTGATTGACTCAGAGAACCAGCTAATAATCCAGTTTGAAACTGTGATACTTGAGGATTGTATTAAACCGACATTGAAATTCATAGAAAACCAAATTGCTCTAGCGGAGTCACATTCTAAAATAAGGTGCTCTAGTGTCTCTACAGTATTACTGCACAAAGGAGAAGTTGTAGTTATGTCTTCTTTGTAGAAGCTAAGCTTCACCATTGTTGGAACTATATTCCTTAGACATTTCCATATGAAATGTTTTACCCTATGAGGTGTATACACATTCCAAAGCTGTTTACAAACTGATTTAGGAACTATCTGAGATTGTCTACTCACTGGTTTTAATGCATTGTATGTGGTTTTGACAGTAAACACCCCTCTTTTATCTGGTTCCCAAATCAGAGTGTCTTCCCCATGTTGGACTAAATGCATTTTGAGAATAAGATTTGCAGTATCTAAATCAAACACAACTTGAACCAGACTATCATTCCATCTTCTTGGATTCTGTAGCATTAGATCACAGACAAAGACAATTCTAGTTGGCTCTGCAAATGAAACATTTGGAGTAGGGGGTTGATTTAACCCCTTAATCCATTTATCATACCAAACTAATGCCTTTGTGCCACATCTAATATCCCATCTATGATATTGTCTTACAATATTAAGCCCATGTTCTATCCCCTTCCAAACCCATGATGAATTAGGATGCTCTTCTTGGAGATGTAGAAAATGACAGTAAGAGGAATATTTGGGTTTTAGAATTTTAACCCATAATTGATCCGACTCTATGCATAATCTCCAAGCTAATTTAGCTAATAAGGCCAGATTAAAATATTCCAAATTTCTAAATCCTAAGCCACCTTCTAGTTTCGAATTGCATAGAGAATTCCATGCAATGATATTAATGCCTTTATTAGCTTTATGCCCCCACCAGAATCTCCGTTGGATTGCATCAAGTTGCTGCAAAGTATGTTTGGGTAATCTAAAATTACTCATATAGTGTGATGAAATTGAGTTTAATACTGACCTAACCATGGTAGTCCTGGCTGGTTGGTTAAGCAATTTCGAGTTCCATCCATTGAGTCGATTATTAAAAGCATCTATGATTGAATCAACAGAAGTAGTTTTAGATTTACCTAACAGAATTGGTAATCCCAAATAATTATCAGATTTGCATAATTGTTTGACTCCTAAATTGTTAATGATTTCCATTTTCTTTTGATGTGAAAGATCTCCTGTAATAAAAGCTGCAGATTTAGAGAAGTTTATCATCTGACCTGATATGGTTCCAAAATTGTGCAATATATCAAGAACAGAAGATATACTTTTTTCATTAGCCTGAAAGAAAAGTAAACAATCATCTGCAAATAGCATATGATTAATTGGAGGATCTTCTTTCGCCACTTTAATACCCCTGATTGAATTATGTTGTTGGGCTATAAAAAGTGATATGGATAAGTATTCCATGCAATGATAAACAAATAAGGGGACAATGGGTCCCCTTGACGAAGACCACGCGAAGGATGATACTGATCACAAGAGCTGCCATTCAACTTAACAGATACCTCAACTGTTGATATACATTGTTGTATCAGTTCCCGCCACTGTTGACAAAAACCTAATGATTGAAGCATATGATCCAAAAAAGACCACTCTAGTATGTCGAAAGCTTTCGACATGTCTAATTTAAGAGCAATGTATCCTTTCATAGATTTATACTTCTTCATAGTGTGGATTAACTCATGTGCAATGATTATATTGTCATTAATGTACCTCTTAGGAACATAAACAACCTGAGTAGGAGATATTATTTTATCCATAAGAGGTTTCATTATATTGACAAGGAGCTTTGATATAACTTTGTAAGAGTTGTTACATAGACTTATTGGTCTATAATCAGCTGGTGTTGAGGGATATTGAGTTTTGGGAACGAGACATATGGATGTTTGGTTAATATGATCTGGTATTTTCCTAGTTTGGAAAAATCGTTGGACCATATTGGTTATGTCGTCTCCTACTGTGTCCCATTGAGTTTGAAAGAAACATGCGGGAAAGCCATCCGGTCCCGGAGAATTCCAACTGGGCATACTCTTAACAACATTATAAATTTCCTCCTTGGTGGGGAGATTCATTATCTGATGAAGTGATAAGCTTGTGCACATGATCAAAGGCCGAATCCGGTAAAGATGGGTTGGTGGTGGTAGCTATTGTAGAAAAGTGACTAGTAAGGAGCTCAACTAAGTCATTACTAGTATGATACCATTTGCCGTGAGAGTCTTTTAGAGAAACAATATTATTTCTAGCTCTCCGTCTCTGTTAGCAAAAGCATGAAAATAAGAGGTATTATTGTCTGCTTCTCTAACCCAGTGATCACATGATTTCTGCTGCCAGAACTCTGCATGAATGCTTTTCCGATGGTTTATTTGTTTAATGACATCATCAATATGATAATTGATTTGATCATCAAATGGCAGTGATTGCAGATAAGAAAGTTGATTTTTTAATCTCCTCAACTGATTTTCAATATATCCAAATTTTTGTTTTTTCCATTTGGACAAAGTTAGTGTTAACTAATTTTTATTGAGCATTTCGAGGAGAATGAATACCATCTTGAGAGTTCCAAGAGCTAGTGATTACTTGGGAACATGAAGAGTCTCTAAGCCAGCATTTGTAGAATTTCCAATAATTTTTTGGTTTACTACAATCTGCTTCAGTAACTAGTAATATCGGACAATGGTCTGAACCCAAGAAAGGTAAATGATACAGAGTAGAATCAGGATACTCAATATGCCAATGAGAATTGTGTAGAGCCATATCTAGTCTTGATCTTTTATAACCCTTTCCATTTATTTTGTTTGACCAAGTATATTTGGAACCAATATAACCTAATTCTATTAAACCAGCATCATCTATAGTAGAAGAAACCCAATTATTGATAGATGAAGTATTTGAGGATTGTCCCTTAGCCTCTATGTAAACATTAAGGTCCCCCAAAACCACCCATGACTGATAAACATTTTGACTCAAATCTTTGATGAAATTCCATTGGATTTTCTTCAAATCATTGTGAGTTGAACCATAAATGCATGAAAGAAGCCATTCTTCCTTAGAAGGATTAGATTTCACTAATAGGTGGACCATATTATCTTGTGATGATACTACATCACATGGAAAACTATTTTTCCATAAGAGTATGATACCCCCAGACAGACCCTGTGAACTCACAAATAAATAATTTGGATAATGATACTCCATATAGTAAGGACTTTTGCTCTTTCCTCATGTATTTTAGTTTCAACTAAGAAAATGATGTCTGGGTTATGTTGAAATAAATATGATGTCTGATAAATTATCTCTAGTATCTTTGGATGAAAATCTTTGAACATTCCAACTAAGTATTTTCATTATTGTGAGATGAATAAAATTCAAACTAAGATTATGAAATTGAAGAAATTTGACAGTATGCGTAAAATTACTTGAAGAGTAGCAAAAGATTCGATTAGAAAGTACCTGATTGCCTGCAGTTGAGGAGTTTCCCTTGAATGCCTTTGAGTAGTTTTGCTCAGACACTGTCCCATGATAAGATGGAATGGAATTAGGTGAATCAGTTTGAGACTCACTAAAATTCAGGGTACCTTCATTAGATTGGTAATTTTGGCTAGCCGAGTTATGAATGGATTGTGTAGATTGCTCAAAGCTTCTGATAAGACTTTGTAAAGGTTGTTTGAAACATCTGGTAGGGTGAATTTGATCTGGATCTAAATTTTCAACATTGTAATTGTCAAAAGTGACATCAAATTCACCCATTGCAAGGTAACTCTTGAGCAAAGCTGGATCAACCCTTTCATCTGAAATAATGTTGTTGCTTCCCTCGATATTATCTAGGTTGTATCTAGGGTTTGAGATGTACTCTAAGATATTTGAGGGTTCTATGTTGATTCCTGGAGATGGTGAGGAATTGTTACCCTAATAGTTACTAGGACCTCCTTCCTCCATTATAATTCTCTTTCCTTGTCTATGAATGAAAGTATCCTTATCTTTTCCACGACTAAAATTAATTTGTATCATACCTTGGTAATTACAACCTAATTCCACTTCCGATTCATTGCGATTTTGCGAGTTGGCTTCGTGATTCAATGACTGGTTTTGTTGTGTAGCACAACTCATCACCTGAGAAGAAAGATGTGCTGAACCACATTGATTAACAATATTTTCCTGCATTGGTGCTGAGCTGGTAACTGTTGAACTTCATTAACTATTTGCATGCCTTCATTATCACATCCACTGCATGTTCTGCTTCTGCATGTTCAATTTCTTGGTCTATCATGATTTGAGGAGCTTTATTTGCAGCTGTCTTTGTACCTCTGTTGTCAAGGTTAGACCAAGAAGGAGGATCCAGAATAGAATTTGAAGAAAGGTAGCTCTTTGTTGATGAAGTAGGAAATCAGAAATTGTTCCGCACTCTTCCTCTTTATGATCAATAGTATAACAGAACCCACAAATATTAAAAGGTTGCTTCTCATAGAAAAATCTAATCCAAACTTGCTCACCCACTGCATTAGTTAACCAGAATCCTCTTCTTAATGGGTCTCTAACATCTATCAGCACCTTAACCTTTTGAACCTTGCCCTTTGGAACAATACAATCAGGAGGATCTAATTCTTTTACCTCACCCATAGCTGATGCAATCTTCTTGAATATAAGACTATTAGCAAACTCTGGCTGCATGTTGTATAACCGTAGCCAGAGAAGCTGTTTGGTTAGATCCATAGAGCTTTTAGGAATGTTAGGGTTCCATGGTTCCATTACTAGTAGATCACCCTCTACGAACCAAGGTCTGAGCCATATCATACTCCTCATGCGTGTAAAACTTAATCATATAGCAGTTATCTTCCTCTTCTTTTTTGATATACAAATCTTTGCTTTTTACCCATATTTTCTTAAGTTCATTGTCTAGATCATCAATAGTATAATCCTTGCATGAGTAAAATTTTCCTAAAAAACTGTACTTCCATAAAGTAGCTCCTTGTATCAGATCCTCAGTTGATAAGATGGGTTGCTTTAGAGCACGTAGTCTCTATGATAAAGAAGCTCTTTCCATAACATTTTGGACCTCTAAAACTTGGTGCTCCATCTGGGAAGAAGGATTGATAAGAGTAATATAATTTGATAATAGAAATTGATAAAGGAAGAGAAGCGTGGTGAATGATATCAACTTGCCGATGTTTCGCCTGGTGAATGTTGTACACTTGGACATTGAGAAACCTGAATAGGATAGAGAAAGAGAGAAGCAAAGACGACTAGTTGTCTGGTTGATTCAAGAGTGCAGATAAAATAAGAAACGAGAAAACCAAGACGATGAGATGCAAATAGTGATTTAATGAAGGATTCAGAAAACTGGTAATTGGAAAATCAGAGAATCTAAGTGAGAATCAAGCAAAAGGTATGATATTAAAGTCAAGACAGATAGGCAAAACTACTCTATGAGTCTCCAGGAAAAACCCCAAACTGCTTCCAATCAGGCCCTGAAAATTAAAAAGTGAACATTATGATCAACAGTGATTATAAAGATTGAATCAAGTTATTAAATGAGGAAAAAAGATGATTAGGAATCAAAAAGTGTAGATTTTGTCGGATTGAAGACGATTGGGAATAGTGAGTTAACGTCGAGTCAATGATTCAAAAGCTTCTTTAGAGAGTTCCCCGCTTTCCTTTGTATCTGTACACCCCTATGTCACGGATATAATCCCTTGATTGGGAAGTGGTGAATTTGTTTGCGCCCGCAGTGGGACCCGGTCTGAATGTCATGGACCGGTAGTCACACATAAGCGGGGTACTTTTTTGTGTAAAACAGTGGTAGACATAAAGCATTTTTGAATTTCGAGCAAACATTATAGTGTGCTTTTTTAGCTGAAAACCAGATATAACTTAGTCAAGAGAGAAAAATCGTAACCACAATGACCCTTGGCTAGCTAAAGGCAAAGTAAATAAATTTAACGGAAACTTCGTTCTCGCTGAAACTGAAATGTGTGGTTGGATTTGGATTTGATCGAAGTGTGTGGCTTAAAATATAAAAGGTTCGAAAACATCAAATAGTATTCGACATAAACTAAGTTCCCACGGTGGAGGATACTAGGTTTTCGCGAGCTAAATTATGGCTTACAAGTACTACAAATGTACAGTTCTTATCATCCGTCACTTAGGGCGACTCCAATGTGACTTGTCAGTTCACCACCTACAGTGGGACTGGCAAACGAGTAAAATGGATGGAAAAACCCTCGAATATAAAAGGGTTTGTCCATCGCGTATCAGGTTGAGTGGAACGAATCAACTTGAGACGACTGGATCAATAAGGACCGACCAGCTCACATTGAGTCGAGGCTCGGTTCAAACATAGATGATGATCGTCCCATGCTGACCCGGCCGGTGCACACTGAGCCTTAAACGGCTAGTCCATCCAACGACTATCAATCCCCTCACTATAAATTGAATTGATTCCAACTCCAAAATCACACCTTCTCCAGCTATTACACCTATAGATTCTTCATAATTCCACTTCAATCTTCATCTTTCAATCTCAAAAAATAGCCATCAGAGTTCGTGTCCTAAGTTTTCTCTTGAAGAAGATTTAGAAATTTGCACAACTTATATTTTTCAAACAAGAATTAATATCCACAGTGTCATGAATTTTATGCAAACGACTTTCTGGCAACAAGTTTTTGCAATGTTCGCTGCGGAAACGGGGATTCTGAGAAACCGTGATGCTCTTAGATTGTCTCATCATTTTCAATCAATTAGTCATTATGTCAACCAATTTCTTGGTATGGTAATGCAAATTATCCGAAAATAGATTTAACGGTTAAATTGAAGTTGAATTGATCCAAAAAGGTGCAGCGATGTGGCAACAAACTAACGAGAGACTTTTTCAGTTTTTAGCTTGTCTCAACATCCTTAGAGATATTCACATGTTCGACCCCTTCTGCACTATAGATGATCCACCAGCCATTCCATGAAGGAGGATGTTGATTTAGTAGTAATTAAGTCTAATGTGATGTTTAATGAAATCTTAATGTGGGTCTAATGTACCGTTTAATGGAATCTAATGTTGTTTGATATAAACATAAGAGTTGTGCAAATACAAAAGACATTTTCATTAGTTAAGCTAGAGACAACATAACGATGTTGGAATCAGTTCATACACTTAATCAATCCACTCCAACTTAAAACACGAAGGACATTCCCAGAAGTGTTTTCCATATATGTCTTCTTCTGTAGAAGTGTGCAAACGCATAAAAGTTTTGCAACTGGGGCTTGAGCATTCACTAATCTTTTTTTTTGTAAACTTCACTTCTCTGCAGTGGTCGGGTTGTGGCTTTTTGATAGACACATTTTTGTGTCTAAGTTGTCCTCAATTTTTTGTATTGTTGGTACTCGATTTTGTACTTATTATGGTGTTTTATGTGTTTGTAGGTATTTTTTGGAAATAAACATTTTTTTGAAAATTCGGCTCGAAAAGTTGTTAAAGGCACCCAGAGGACAACTGCTAAACGGACCCTCACTTTGGATAAGGGACACCTCAATTGATAACGGGCACCCACCTGATATTCACACCCAAACAGCTGGTTAAGGGGCACCTTCAAGGTTTTTAAAGCGTGAAGCGAAGCGTTTTTAATTTTTAAGAAGAGATGCGTATGTTGAAGCGTGAAGCGTCGCTTCATGGTTAGTGTGTGAAGCGGATGCTTTATTATAGACTAGGGCATAACCCGTGCCGTAACGGCACGGGATGTTTTGTCTCTAATACGATATTGTTCATACTCGTCTTGCTTCATTTTTTGGTGGGTAACTATTTTGATATTCAAATAGCTTTTGAGCAGAAAAATAATGGGTTACTTGATCTTTTCATTCTACTTAAGCATGTTATTATCTGGATGGAGTAATAATGTTGTCCCAACATGATTTTTTTTTTTAGGTATTTTCCCCATTTAAAATTCCATCCCACTGCAATTTTAAATTTCAAAAAGAATATTTCATCTAATAGTACATATACGCCCAAACCACCAATCCAACTCCATGACGTTTATGAATACATGGGTTCCAAAATTATTGATAACTAAGATTCTACTGAGTGAAGTAAAAACCCATAATATTTTCCCTATTATAGACAAAAACTATTACTTTTTTGCAAATGTGAGAGTTATAATAATGAAGAACTCTTGGCTATTGGAAGGCTGAGATATACATGTGTTAACCCATAAACTCATAAAAGCAAATTAAAACATGTGTATCATATTGATAACATAAAATTGAAGAAATTTGTGGATAAAAAATTTTCACACCAACTATGCTAAGAAAGTAAATCAAAACATGAGTGGCGTTCTCACATCTAGTGTTACTCAAGTAATTTGGAGCAATAAAGAAAATAGTCATATTGATACTTGTAGTTACACAAATTCAACTAACCTTCTGAAGAAAAATTATTAGTTTCAAGGTAGGGCCAACACAAACTTCTGTCGCCTGCAATTCGTCGAACACACACTGAGTTTAATCGGCCTTGAGATTAAACAAATACCCAATCATTAGTCAAATAATGTCTGCAAATCTGGGATCGAAACAGAGTGCTAACATAAAAAAAAATGAGAGACTAACATCAGCGTTACAACTAGAATACCCTATATGTATCAAATTCTGTTAACCAAACATGTATTCAAATTAAAAAATTCATCTAACTTAACACAAAAATATAAAACAACCCAAGTTAAGTCAATACTTGCACAAACAAAACTTATAAGAGAATTTCGTAATTATTAAATACCTTTAAAAATCACTATTAGAGATTAAATTGCATGCCTCGTCAAAGATTACGGTAGGACGAAATCACCAAATTAATCTGTAGAAATTTCACTGGATATGTAGCAATTCAGAGAAGTTTACACTGGTGGTGATGCGCTCCATCTAAGTGTTGTTCGCTTGATTTTTTTTATAAGGTTTCGATTTGCATTAGAGAAACCGAGAAGGAGCGTTTCATTATATTCATTCTTATTCAGAAATCCAAGAGCCAACTTGTGCTCTGCTTACGGGATCTTAATACAACCGTAGATTTATCTATTGGAGGGAGAAATCTTGATACTAAATATGTAAGTTTTATTTTTTATTATATAACGTGACATCCAAGTGTTTTTTTTTAAATGTCATGTACTTTAACCGAGTTTATTTTAGCATTAAGACGATTAACCACATTTCTACTTCATAGTGTTACTCTTTTGTAGCGGCACATAATTAACATAGTCAATTACTACTTATCAATACCTGCCAGCACCACAAAACCACCAGATATCACTTCTTTCTCCACCACCACCACTGCCTATCCCTCGTAGAATATTGGGCGCACTTATAACTCTTAATCCCAGACGTCATGTATGAAGTTTAGGTTGAGCAAACTTAAGTCGTCAATTAATTTAATCAACTATATGTTTTTTGTTAATACTGAAAACCATGCGTACGAACGATGACCAAATATAGCAATGGTACCATTTGATCCAACGATCATGATTATTTTATCTTATATGATTTGGTATCATCCACTAAATATTTGTTACCCTATTAATCATGTCAAAAACAACCAACTATATATTTTTCACAATACAAAGTTATCCGTCATGTAAAAATGTTTCTTTTATTATTTTTGATTCAAAAAGAAAAAACCAATACCACCACCATTAAAACCATCCAGCGCCACTATTTGTTCCATCAAAACTAGTGTTACCGCCTCCACCACTTAATAACACCCGCCACGGCTTCCACCACATACTACTTCTTCTACTACCACCACCACTAATATCTATTGAAATAATTTTTTGTCAAAATTAGTTATTGATGGATATATGTATTAATACATTAATTAAGGGACATTTATGATGTAAAATTAATAAATCATTTACTTATAATGAGAAATTAATGAGACACCAATTAATAAAACACTTATACTAATTAATATTTAAGTTGAACAAACCATGACCATAGATTTATCTTCTCTCTAGACAAATCTGGACCACCACTAATTAGTTAAACACTAATTAATAAAACACTTTATAATGAATAGATTATTTATTATGTGCAATTAGTGAAACACTAATTAATAAAGCAATTATGGTATTTAAGTTGAACAAACCACCACTGTTGATTTATCTTTTCTATCAATTCCAACCAAGGTGGAACACTGGTTAGAGGCCACTCTAATGACACAATAGGTCATGAGTTCGAACCTCCCCGTTATAATTTTTGAAATTCCACATCTTGACTTGAGTATTCATTTTTCATTCATAATATTGAAATTAATGCCACGTGTGCGAGTTGTAGGGGGTGGTCAGGAGAACCACATCCCTTGATTTATCTTTCCCACGGACAAATCCTGACCACCCCTCAGACAGGCAAACTTAGCCTAGCTTTGTTTTGTACTCTTGACTAGCCCTTAACCCGTGCCGTAACGGCACGGGCCATGATATTGGTTCATTTTTAATATATCGTATAATTTGTGTCCCGAATACTTATCAACTCCTTATGATTTAATATGTGTTTGTCATAAAAATAGTTGGGATTTTCCTCTATTTTTTACTTTGTTTTTTCCTTTAATATTTTACCGCCGGAGATTTGCTCAAACGAAAGAAATATAATCTTAACTTCCAGACACTTTTTTATTTAGGTTCATTGCTTATAATGAGATAATGCTCTACATGAACATGGAAGTTTAAATATTTTTTGGAAATATGTCGTCATCAGCGCTCATCTCAGTGAAATCAACTAATCAATATCGTCCATAAAAGTCTCCACATGCTCCTATTTCGCTCCAGCTGACTCATCTATCATGGTCATGTTGTCGATCCTCCAAATAGGCAGAAAATAGTATTTTTTTGCATCGAACGAATGATACAAACTATCCAATGTGACATGATTTTCTTGTAATTTTTCAACACCCATTATATGACAATGTTTAAAATGTGTACCCATTACCTTTTCGAAGGGATTGTATATATGCGAACCTCTGCCATTAAATATTCAACAAAGTATTGTGCCCAGCAATTCATCTTAACGAAGGCTTTGGTAACTTCAAAAGTCTTGGACATTTTGTCACTTCCGTATGTTCCTACCTTCACTTGGAATACAATCTGGCGACACATTACCTCATAAAGAACCTTGAACACATATTGTACTCCATGATCCTATTTCAAATTAATAGATTGTCAATAGATCCTTTACCAAAAGTTGACATATTCTACATTGAATATTTATAAAAAAAATTATGGTATTGTGGATCGTTGCTTTCTAAGACTGTAGTTTTCAAAATTGGGCTCTTCAAGTCCCACGGCTTTCTAAGTTTATATATCTTGTTTGTTTTTAACATTTTAGCTATCCATATTATGTTTGTTACTAACTTTAAACTTGATGTCATCTTCTACTGTGAACTTTATGTGATTTCAGAATCGAAATAGTTATACCTCTTTCATTCGTATCAAGTAATCCATTGTATATCCCAACAATTCTTCTACAACAATTCCTTTGTTTTGCCGTTTCCGGACCATCAATAGCCATTATTGTCAAACGCAATCTGTCTAATTTTTGTTGATGTTATGTATTTGCAATGTTCATTTTTCTTAAATAAATAGATTGTGGAAAAACTAAAAAAAAAAAAAGAACATAAGTATTACATCGGGTTTAAGTTACTATATCCAAAATACTCCGGACACTGCTTCTGGTGCCTTGTTTCCTCAAATTCCTCGTTGTATTCTAGACATAATAGGCAACACCAATCATTTGTGAAGTGAGCTATTTGCGCAAGTGTGTTCAATGTATCCCTTGCCTGTAATAATAATAATAACAACACGTCAATTTTTTCAAGGCATCCAATTGTAAATGGTATGAATCTAATAGATTTGAATTATACCTCAATCTTAGATATCACCTTCTTCTCACATAACATAGCAATTGAGGAAGGACAAATCTTGACCACTCTTTACATAGGCAGAGTTAGCCAAACTATGTTTTGCAATTGTCTTACGTGAAAATTATTATTAATACATATTTTAGTCAGCTCCTATCGAAGCCCATCTAATTAGTCCTATAGAAAGTTAATCTTAAATTTTTGACCTTATCTCTTGACCAAATTATTGAAGTATTCTCAGTCATGTTCTGCGTGTGAGCTACCCATCTATGTCTACTCTACCTTCTAACCCAGTGAATGAAACCTATACATATTGATCCGTAATTTGATATTGTTGATTTGTCATCAAGAGGTCGCATGATTTGAGAATGTAAAATATAAAAAATATTCTATAAACATCGGAGGCGAAATTTAGATTTATGATTTAGAGTTTTTTATGATGATTTTGATGAACAAACATAATTTTCAAACAAATATTTTAGAATGCAAATACATTTTCCCGGTCAATAAGGTTTTATATCGGGAATTGAGTGAAAGTTGTTGTCTTTGTAGGTAGTAGTCGCGAAACAACTCGACATTGATGGTCTTTCAGGAAAAAGAATGTAATAGTACTTGAGAGAGCGATAATGTTCTCTTACGCGGGTACACCAATTGCCTTTATATAATACGGGTGATCGAACAGTCATGATCATATTGTCTTATACGTTCCGGTATCATCCTCGAAATATTTGGTTTTTGTCCTTATCAATCGTGCTAAAAACAACCAAATACATCTTTCACAATACAATAAAACTCACTAAAAAGCAAAAACTATTATTATACACTATTATTACCAACACCCGCACCACCATAAAACCATCCACCGCCACTATTTATTCCACCAATAGTAATGTTACCGCCTCCACCATTCACAAACACCCGCCACCGCTTATACTAACCCTACTTCCACTACCACCATTAGAATTAATATAGTTTTTAGTAAAATTATGTATTTATGTTAGACTAGGTATCACCGGGGCCTTACGGCCATACTTTATTCCTTTGTAACAATTCATTTAAAATTACCACAACTTAGTTAACATATCCAAATACTCTAAAAAGACTACAACTTAGTTAATTATACAATAGATATCGTTCCAGGGTACCCATACTTCTATAACATCGGTACTAATAAAATCAATTATATTTAGGCACATAGTACCAGCAAAAATTTAAAAATAAAATAAATCAATTACTTGATTTAATTTCATCAATATTTATCCCTTGTTAGTTTTAAAACCAATCATCGTTATTGAACACAGAAATAGAGAAATCAAAAGAACAGAATGATCCATGTTGGCAACAATGAATTAGTTTAGTGTAGTATGTAATGATGATAACGATGAAAGAGAAACAAATAAGGTTACCTTCTTTTTCTACCAAACATATTTCAGTATACTTAGAGAATGATTCAAAATAGAAGTGCTCAAATTGGGTCAACTCCATGATAAACATAAATTGTTGATTCTTTACTTCGATAGTACAACATGATAGTATTTTTAACAAAAAAGATGTGGACATGTAATTGTGAGCCTAATTTGGTCAAGCTAAGGCGAGACTACACTAAATACATTTAGTAGAATGTACTGGCTACAACAATGTAACATTAATGTATCAATATGTATAAGCTCCCAATTTAGCCAAAAACAATTGGTATTTCCGCCTGCTCAATTTTGAACTTAAGCAATATTCCAATTTATAACCAACTGTCATTGTTTAAAAGAGGACAAATTACTTGAACCCTCAATGATCTTCACATGTTATTGTTAATTTACCGAAGATACTACTCTTTTGAATTTATGATGCTCCCCAATCATGAAAAAGCATATTATAAAATAATATATGATGCGGTATATTTAATGAAATACATGCCGGTAGGAAAAAATAATATGATACTATCCCATTAAACACCTAAAATTCATGCTTAAAAAAATATTAAACACCTAAAATACATCTACGCTAAAGGAATAAAAAGTATCTCATGCATGAAATACATGTCGATAGAAATAAATAAAGCAATATTCTCTCTGCTTATCACTCGTAGATTCGTATATGTGCTTTAAGAAAAAAAGATTGGTATAAATCAGGTTTCAATTATAAAGATTGATATGCATGCTTCCACATACACTATATGATTATTATTGATGCTAATTTACACAAACATCACTAAAGAAATTTATCACAACAATCAAGTTCATAAAAATCAACATCGTCAGTCATAACTATATGATTGTTTAACATCAGTATCAAATGATAGCCTAACTCAGTTTGATGTTGCTTACACATTGGCCAACATCTCTATTTTTTTCAACAGATAAATGTTACATACATGCAAGTTATATGAAAACAATCATCCTTCTTATCCATACGTGCAAGTTATATTTACGAAGAAGTGAATGTTCACCATCCTTAGCTTTCTCGGCCATTTCCATCATATTATCTATACATGGGAAGTGTAAGAGTAGCGATCTGTTGTTTCTTATAAGAAGATAGAGCTTTGTGATTGCACCATCGATTCGGATGGAAATGATAACTAATAGGATTTTAGATGCTTCATAAGGGAATAAATAAAAGGAGACGGAGTTTAATATTCTATTATAACAGTTCTGGTGGTGGCGGTGACATTGTCTAGTATTTCCTAATTCCTTTTAAAACTCAGTTAACTTAACTACGACTTCCTATCATGTAATTTCAGCAGGTTTGAGGTATTCATATGCGCCAATGATGGTGACGATGAATCTTTCCAGTACGCTGAGTGTTTACGCTAATAATTTTATTAATTTGTTATACGTACCAACAAAGGGTGAATAAACTCAAAAACACAAACGAAATAAGACTGTAATATATTCACCACAATTTTGTATGTTCAACCAAAAAGAAATAAGATCACGTGTCAAGTCTCTCTAGAAAAAGTAGTAATGCTTTAGAGCTTGATAAAAGTTACTTCATTACCATAGATTTCACCTTTTGGCTCTAAGAAATTATTGAAAACCAATGAGGAACGATCAACGAAATAAGAAGTTAAGTTCTTCATGACTTGCTAAACTTTTGATCGAAGGAAATATATATTTCCTACATCTTAGTTTGATTAGAACGTCCAAAACTAACCGTGTATTAGAACTTTATATCTTACTCAGACCAATACATATGGATACTAAAAACAAAAAAGATCACTTAATATTACTATTTTATGAGCAACTACAGTAATTCATATTGTTGATTTGATATTACATGCCCCGATATTTTGCTGGTATAAGGATCAGTATGTGTAAGGCCTTAATAACAAAGTAATTAATTACTCTCTCCATATAACACCGACGTACCTTTAAAGTTCAACTTTGAATAGCAACCTCTAAGGTGGATCACTCGTCATATGCTCAACCACTGACATAGAACCTCCATTAAATTTTATTAAATTCTCTGACACAACCTCCAGTAGCACATTACATATACCAATCTGGCATGAAATCTCCAATAATTTCAAGCATTACACATTTTAGTTAATCGAATTTCTTCAAGAGTATCGTAACTCTCAGCGGTATTACTATACGTAAGCCAGCCTTTACATAATTGTTTCAAACTTACTGTGTACAACCATTGCAAACTAACCGCCGCTAGTTTTTGTTACTTGTTATAGAATTAGGGAATATATAAGGCATCTAGGGAGAATTGGTTAAAAACTACACATCTAAAAACATTTTGCAAATCAACCACCATGTTAAAAACTGATTGATTTATTTATTTTTTTTATCAAAAGTGAACCACAATCCATAATGTATAGAAATCAAAATCCAAACTGTAGTTTATCATGATAGAAACTCAATTTATGGTAAAGAAAAAATCAAAGATCTCTACCTTGTCCGGTAACTAAAAACTCAACAAATTCCCTCACACATCCGAGCTTCAAACACTGTGACCACAACTATGTTGATGTAAATAGATACAACTAAAGAGGTTCTTTACAATATAATAACACAGCTCTTACCATGTTTTTAGCTATAAACTGTTATGTTTCAAGAAAGTTTCAATACATTCTTTTTTAGTTTATGTTATGCCACAACTTGTAGAACAAAAGCATCCTTTGAGCATTAAATTTCAGTCTCGCAATAACTGATATTAATGGGCAATGTGGTAATTTACCGGTAAGTTAAAAGATAACTATTATCCACACTCAAAGAGTATTGCATTTCAAATGCATGTAAAGGAAGAAACAATAAAAAAGCATACGAAATACGAATGGATGTTGTTGATCCTCAGAGGCACATTCATTATATTAGAGAAAGAAAATATTGTGATTTTGATTTTGATTACATGTTTATTATCTTGTCTATGGCCGGGGCTCAACTTCTATCGACCTTTTCATGATGTTTGGTCGGACGTCTGTATCCTTCCATGGTAGTTTAGTCAACATGTAAATTAGTCAGGGCTCACAGAACTGATATTTAAATAGCCAGGTTATGATATCATGTTTAGTTAGACGGGTCATCTAGGGTCCAACGTAGTTTCCATATCAAAATGAGTTATGATTTGGTTGGAATCTATATGCTAAGCGTATCCGTGTTTAGTTAGCCGGGGCCCTATAACCCCAGATGTGGATTAGAAAACCAAATCCGACATAGTATCCATATTAAAATTAGTTGTGATTTGGTTTAAATGTAAAAGTTGAGCGTATAAGTTAGCTAGGGCATGTGACCCCAGTTTTTTGTTGGTCAGACCAAATCGTCCGTGGCCCATCTAATTATTTTGGAAATTAATATAGCACATCGATCAAATGTTGGTTGTTTTTAATTAAGAAATTTAGTTAGGTCAAGGAATTTAATTTTATTTGGAAACTTAGTTACTACAAACCTAAAGTTAACATTGTTTAGGATTATTAAAGTTAGTTTCATCCGGTCAATGGTAAAAGATTAAGGGTCCAAATTAAGGGTCGTCGCAAACACCATTTAAAAAAAAGATAGACTAAGTATTACCCCGGCAATTCGGTCGGCACCTCTTCAGTTGGTTTATATATTGTATGGTTTGTTTTTAAATTTAGAGAGCAAAATGAAACTCTAGCTAATATCCCCACGTATTAAATTAAACTCATGGATTTCCATCATTTGTATAACCAAATAGAGTAATGGAGGACAATAAACTACAGAGAATGATAAAAGATTTTCCAACTGCTTTGCCTAAGGCTCAACTTCTTTTACTTTTTACAGTTGTTGGTAGCTTGCTACCATTGCAACAGAAAGTGACGACATTAGGTATGTAATTCCCAAGTCTACATGTTGATGCCACTTGCTACCTAAAATGGAAAGGATCATGTTTTAATATCTAAAACGGTTTTGCTACACACACCGTGATTTTTTCACGGTGATATCACCGGCAGAGAGAAACCTCTGGGACCCACCGGGAGATATATAGCGGGTGGGGTTTTGGTTTACGGTGGGCCCCTCCATTTTTGTGTCTGTCGGTGATATCACCGTGAAAAAATCACGGTGAATCTAGACTTTCCGTATCTAAAATAGCTCGAGCTTTACTGTCTGACAAATTTCACCATGGGAATCCGTGGAAGTGGTTTTGTTCCTAGAATACGATTACTATGTGACGGACAAATGCTTTATATGGATTTGTATTTCCCATTAATTCTTCCTCTCTTTCACTTTTCAAAACCACCTTTTGACTTGTCACATATATTTTCCACCTGCAAAACCAAATGATTTAGTCGTAGAAGCCCATCAAAATGTAGCATTACACATTGGTGATACAACCGCACAATCATTGTATTCTGTAACCTCTCGCACCAATATATCTCTATTCCATTAAGACGAAAGAAACTAACCCCAAAATGTAAAAAAAATTGACTTGTCACATATATTTTCCACTTTTGTGGGACAAGGGTAAGTTGGAACAAGTGTGGAAGCTAAGTTAGCATGCTCCACGAGCATGCTTGCAAAACCAAATGATTTAGTCGTAGAAGCCCATCAAAATGTAGCATTACACATCATACAACCGCATGGCGCATGCTAAAAGATGCGTCATGGATCGAGATATATTCTAGTTGGTTGAAGGTGCATATGCGGACTATGTACCAAGTAACCTCGCACTTATATCTCTACCGAAAGAAACTAACCCCAAAATGTAAAAAAATTGACTACATACCTCTAAGTGGCACCCCACTTACGAGTGGACTATTAACAACATGTCTTGTCGAGATATGCTATCCAAAAGCCTTTCGAAGAGGGTATTTGATGCGTTGGCATCGCTATGCCACAAATGGGACCCGATGATGCATAATCATTATGCATCTTGGCGGAATGGCCTATACGAGGACAGGCCATTAAGGCCACTCTTGCAAACGATTTGGCTTAAGTTTCTGTCCCTTCGTGGATGAACTATCGTGCTTGATCCCTTTAGAGTAGTGGAAGGGTACGTAGGCAGCCGCAATGAGTTGAAACTACATTGGCCCCCATATCAATGTCGACGCAAGAGATGAACTTGATGAGGCTTAGTTGCATGCCCGTAAGTGGATGCTCATACTTCCTATCAAGTTATAAAGAGTTGGTAAGCGAGTTAATGGGAAATGGCAATTTAAAGTCTAAGGCTTATGCCCGGACAAGACAAATGTGACGGCTAGCTAGGAAATTCATTTATGAATTCCCTATAAAGGTAAAGCAGAGACGCATGAAAAAATGCATTGGCATTGGCCTTATGGCCTTAAACCCTTTTGTGGGACCCAAAGTGTGGAATCATGCTCCACGAGCATGCTTGCAAGGGCAATTGGACGTGTACATCCATCTTATATCTCTACCGAAAGAAACTAACCCCAAAATGTAAAAAAATTGACTACATACCTCCGACTATTAACAACATGTCTGCTATCCAAAAGTGTACATCCATCAAATCAAGATAACAAAAATCCAAGTTCCAACTGTAAATAGGCCACGGCCACAACTGTAACCCAAGCATCGAACATCATACAGCAGCCCCTGAAACAATTAATCTTATAGTCAGTTGCACTATCCAGAAAACTTATCTGATGCCACCGTTATATTCCAAACTCCATAACAGAAATGTGGTGTGGATCTCTGTACAAATTTAACATTCAATTGATAACTATAACATGTATTCTGGATAAACTATACAAAGAACAACGACAAAAAGATTTCTAAACAATAATTGATATATAAGGGGTACAAAATAAGCAAATACCAACAGCTATCGCATTTCTACAAAATACATTGGACTATAGTGGATCGGGTGCGGTCAATTCATTCAAAATAGAGAAGGTACTTCCATGGATTTATTTTTTGGGGTTCATTATTTGTTAATAACATGAAAACTAGGGAAATGAAATATTTATCTAAAACAAAGAAGGAATTTATAAAACCTCGCTATAAGATCCCCAACCTTTTTTTTTCTTCATATTTGATGCATCCATAGTTCGACTTCACTAACCACTTTAGTCGGGCACTTGTTGCATCCTACATAATACCACCTAGTGGTACTCAATATTCGCATTGCAATGGCTTAGAGCACCTGCGTACATGTTTGGATAGGCATATGTGATGTGAGTGATTCATTGAGATGTGAGAATATAAACATATGGCACAACTATGGATAGTTAGAAATGTACTTATTGAATTGGGTCCCATTGGTATTCTAGCTGTTCAGAAATTGTCCTCTTATTTATCAGGCATCGAAATATCAAGGGGGCGGTGGTTATTTTAATCATTAGCTACATACATGACAAATAGTACCCTTCTTTTATGTCAAGCACCTCAGGAATGTCAGGATTTGTAAGCTACATGACAAAGAGTACTTGCCTGATCAAACCTACACATGAGTAACATAAGTTGCTAAGATAGCGTGATTAAGATTTACTTTGATATTTTCTGACATTGAATTTCCAGATTAGGTTGTTTGTTACCACCAAATGTAGTTCATCACCCTGAGGAAGACATAAATATTATTTATCTAAGTCAGTACATAGAATCGTAGACCGGATGACAATATACTTAAGCACGTTAACCAAATCAACAGACCCCTATTGTTCTTATGAGATAAAATTTGTAAACATGTTCAATGGTTAATGTCAATGAAATTTTGTCTTTAAAAAAAAATAGTATGGAGATTGTTGTTCAAAACAGTTCTACAGGGTGGAAGTGCAACAAAACAATACTGAATAGTTGGTTCACTAAATTTTGTCAGTGGAATCTGTTAGCGCCAGTGGTCGATTGACTCTAACTACATTTTGATATCCAAGGAAACAAAAACTAAGACCAAAAAAACGAACGAACTACAGTATTATCAGCCAATAGTATTTCTTCACTCTACAATAATCACAATTTTATGTTTAAAACTAACAAACACAACAACAATCTATCAATAATATTTCCACCGCAACATTATCATCACTATACAATAATCCAAACCATTTAAATTCGACAAATAAAAAATTAAAAGATTGTTAATCAAAATAATTTACCTGAGATGGATGCTTGCTCTTTTCTCACTATGTTCTCTACACAACAATATAAATCCTGAGATTAAACCCTAATCAAATTATCAAAAGCTGGAACTACAAACACATAAATCAAAGATGGGTATTCCACTGTTAGTTAAGATAATTTACCTGAGATGGATGCTAGCTATTTTGTCACTATGTCCTCTATACAACAATACAAATCCTGAGATTAAACCCTAATCAAATTATCAAATCTGGAGCAACAATATCAACATTACACATACAAAAAAACACAAAACATCGAAAGGAAAGAGGATAGAGGATAGAGGGAAATCAAATTCATACCTGGTTGAGAATTCTCGTTTCTGTGCCTGTTAACAAATCAATAAAATACGATGAGAAAGAAAGAGATCAAAACAAAAATTAGGGAAGAAAAGTTGTAAGATGTTATTAACGGATTTTGACTTCTAGTTGATATAGAGACGCTTAATTCATTTGAAGAGGTCTAATCCAGGTAACTGTGGCTGTTTGAGGGCACCAAATCTGTAACATGGGCAGCTGCCAAAAATGTCAACCACAAAACACACTCATTAAGAGAATAGAAGAAAATCAGGCAATGCATATATGATATTCGGCATATACAAATTATTTAGTTGCTCGTTAAATAACAAAATCTTACAAATAATAATGCAAAAGTAAAGTTAAATGGTCGAGAGTTCAAATTGTTTACATTTCTTACTTCAAGATTGATGTCGCAAATTAAAGTAAAGTATGAAGGCGAACTATTTTGATATAATATAAAGCAAAAGCATGTTATAACTATTTTGATATGGGTTTCAGGTAAAAAAAATTCTCTCGATTTTTTTTTTGTTTCTCATAGCAACCTAAATCAAAGAACAAACAGAAACAAAAAAATACCTTTGTTAGATCAAAGAAATATATGAAAAGGTTCAAGAAGTTACTAAATTAAAAGAAGATGAGGAAGCTACATTCAGTTACGACAATTGAGATTTGAGGATCAAAATAGAGAAATAACATTTTCTGGGAAGCATCAACAACTGCTGATCGAGCTTCGTGAGATGCTAGTCTCTTTTTTATGGCGGTGTTTGGAGAATGTAATTGAGGAGCACGAAGAGAAAATTCAGAAAAGCAGTACGAAGTGGTTAAGATCATTGTAGCAGAGACGTGGAGTTCCAGAGAGATAATGCAAATCTGGTAATGATCTAGGAAACCCATAAACAATGGAAGACACAGAAGTGTAGCAAAATCAGGAAACCCAACGATCGGACGGACGTCCATATACAACATATAACGAATCGATCAGGAAACCCCAGAAATCGAACCAATATAAAAACATACTTCATGAATTACAGATGAACTATAAAACAGTGAATTTGAAACAAATTATTGAAGCTATTTAGTTTATTTACCTTGATAGCGTAAACTTTGTCATTATTGTCGGTTGTTATAGTACTGAAGATACATCTACATCTTCCTCAAGTCTGCTAAACAGCTATAAGCAAAATATTTATTAGAGAAGCTAGTGCAGGTGTTCACAATTCATGTAATGATAAGTACATAATTTCTATAATTGTTAAGGGCCTATTGATACTGTAGTGTACTCCTAATAACCCAAATATATATATATATATCGAAAGCAAAGAGGATAGAGAGAAATCAAATTCATACTTTGTTGAGAATTCTTGTTTGCGTACCTATTAACAAATCAATAAAATAGTGAGTCAATATCACAGAATAGATGAGAAAGAAAGAGATCAAAAGTGAATTGGGAGTAGGAAGTAACACCATGTTTATATTACATACGTGAACCGGGGTTTGTAAATATGTGTTCGCATGCAAGTTCAATCATCTACAGCCTACTGCTGTTGGAGCTCTGCCACATGTAGTTGGAAATGGCTCTTTTGGATCCATAGGCTCATCAGTAGCACCTCCATCACCGGGTTTATCATATCTTGGTGCACTTCCAGCATGGTCTTTACCAACAAAGATCATTATAAACATACGGCTTCTCTACAACTTATATTGAACAACTCCCACCAATTTCGATTGATGTCGGTTTCTTGAGACTGAAATGAAATTTATCCAAGATCGTTAAAGCCTTTGATCAACTGGACATACCAAAACTGAATGAAAAACTCAAATTAGGAAGTATAAAAAGCTTACCCGGCGTTAGTTTTAATCTGTGGCAACAGTTCAAAAAAAATAATACTTGTTAGATGATTAACAATAGCAAAACAAAGAAAAAAAAACTTAATAAACAATCACCAACACCATCACCCCAACCAATAAAACGCGAACGAAAAAGAAAAGAAAGACTGAATCGGTAATCAAGATTTGCTTGCAAAAGTACCACTAATGGGTTCTTTGTTATCCAAAATCAAGTGAAGGAAAACTCCTACCTCAACTGTAAAGCACTTGTGGATTGGGTTCTTTGAATTGGAAACCATACAGAATAGAAGAAAAATCATCAAATCAACCTATCATCACCTACGGGAAAGAAAAAAAAAAAAAAAAGTAATTCAATAACAAAGTAAAACAGGTGTCAAAAAAAATAATCAGACAAAATAAGTAAACCTAAAAGATTTAGAGAAAACCCAACCCATTCGAGATTTATCATCACCTGTAATATCAAAAGACAAAAAAGAGTTTGTATGTTCAAATAGTTGAAATATTATAGTACATTCACGTGTCTGAGGATGGTACGAAGATCTTCCTGTGACTGTTCTCTGGATTCAAAACAAAACACGATTAAGAAAACAAAATTCAATGGAAATTTGGTACCAATTTTATAGAGTTTATTTCAATTCAAGGAAATAATGAGAAATTTAGGGTTTAAGATTTACCTGAGAGAAGTGAGATTCAGAAAATTCGAGAGAGAGAAAGAGAGAGAACTTAGAAGTTAGAACGATGATAAAAAAAAAATTCGAAGGCGAAGTCGGGGAAATAAGTGAATACCGTGACTCCTTGCTAGCCATCCATATAAAAACCCAATCCGGAATATCCCGACCTTCGGATCAGGGTCCCCATTAAATGATGTCCGTCTGATAGCCCTGGCTATCATGGACACAACCTCATACCTTTTTATAACTATGATTATTAAAGGGACATTTATAATAGAAATTTAATTAATCATTTATCTTTGCCAAGGACAAATCCTGACCACTCTTTACATAAACAAATCGATAATAAATAATTTCATATGTTCTGATCTTGATTCGTGTCGTTCGTTTAGCTATTACATAACATGGCAATTGATTGCACCAATTTTTTAAAATGGACATGTGTTTTATCGAGTTTATTTTAACATTAGAATGATCAACCACATTTTATACTTTATATAAAACTTTATAATATAACGTTACACATTTTGTGGCGTTACGAAATTAGCATAATATGTTTTTGTTCACCAATACCCGCCACCATCATAAAACCATATGAATCCACTTTTTTTATCCACCACCACCTAGTGGCGGAGCCAAGGGTGACTAACCTGGCTCTAACCCCTTAAATTTTTAATAACTACATAAGTTTTTTAGTTTATTTTATAAATAGTACTTTGTCCATATATATTTATGGTTTAGTCCACCAAAGTTTACATGTTTCTTTTTTTAAAAAAAAATAGGCCTCCTCAATGTCAATTTTTGACTCCACCACTGCCACCATCACTGCCGCCCATCCCATGTAGGTTGTTGGACGCAATTCTAATTTTCAATCACAAATGCCATGTATGAGGTTTAGATTGAACAAAATTTCGTCAATTGATTAGTTTCATTATTATTATTTTTCCGTGTATATATGCTTTTTTTGTATTGCAATCAATTTTATTTTAACATTAAAAAATCATGATTTATACGATATAGTACCAAAGATAACAGGGGTACCATTTGGGTGATCCAACTACGATCATGAAAATATTGTCTTGTATGATATCATCCCTGAAATATATGGTACCTTCCTTTATCAAAAGTGTTAAAAACAACCAACCACATCTTCCACACTACGATGTTATTGATGTTGTAACGACAACATAAAATTAATATTGTCCATCACTACTCACCAGCATTCATCGTCACTACTTCTTCCACCACAAACCAGGGGCGGAGCCAGGATTTTGAGGAGAGAGGGACAAAAAATTCTTGGCAAGTTGGATACATGTGAAAAATGGACTTTGTATCCCATTTTACGATAAAAGAACAAAAATAAATATAATTGTGCTTGGCTCCGCCCTTAACCACCACTAATCTTTCGGCCTCCACCTCTTCTACTACTCATTGTCGCAGAAAATGTATATTGATTCTATTTATCAAAATAACTTATTAATAGAAATAAATATTATAATTAATTAAGAAAACATTTATAATTAAAAAATGGTTAGTCATTTATTATGAGCAATTAGTGAAACACTAATTAATAAAACACTTTATAATTAATATATTATTTATTATGTGCAATTAGTGAAACACTAATTAATAAAGCAATTATGGTATTTAAGTTGAACAAACCACCACTGTTGATTTATCTTTTCTATCAATTCCAACCAAGGTGGAACACTGGTTAGAGGCCACTCTTATGACACAATAGGTCATGAGTTCGAACCTCCCCGTTATAATTTTTGAAATTCCATCTCTTGACTTGAGTATTCATTTTTCATTCATAATATTGGAATTAATGCCACGTGTGCGAGTTGTAGGGGGTGGTTAGGAGAATCACAACCCTTGATTTATCTTTCCCACAGACAAATCCTGACCACCACTCAGACAGGCAAACTTAGTCTAGCTTTGTTTTGTACTCTTGATAACATTGAATATTAATGATAATTATAAAATTTAGGAACATAAAATATATATAAATTAAATATATGTCAAAAAGGTTATCAAAATCAGAAGCTTGGTATGGTGGTTCATTGCGCGCTAGTGGAATTTAGACGTCCGAGGTTCGAATCCCCTCAAAGTTCCCTTTTTTTCTTAAAAAAAAATTTAAACATTTTGGCGGGAAATGTGAAGCGCATCTAGTAATGGAATAAATTACGCTTCTTAGTAGATGCGCTTCAGTGGTGCGACTCGGAGCGGAATCCTTATTTTTGAAGCGAAGCGTACGCTTCTTAGTAGATGCGCTTCAGTGGTGCGACTCGGAGCGGAATCCTTATTTTTGAAGCGAAGCGTACGCTTCGAAGCGTGAAGCGTACACTTTTAAAAACCATGGGAACCTTCATCCCCTTCGTTTGAATTCAAAAAAGTGGCGGGAAAATAGTTTTTAACTACTTAGGGTTTGAAAATCAGGGGTGCTAGAGTGAGACTAAAACTCTAAAATTGAATGGGTATATTTGTATGGACTAAACAAAGCTGGTAACTTCTTTTGTTTCAAATAAAATTGGTTGGATTCGTCGTTGGAAGAAAACATGGAATGTCATTATCGGGTTTATTCCTGGAAAGATTTGTTTGGATTTTTGGAGGAGTTTAAGTCAGACTCAAGCATAAAAATCGGTTGGATTGGGCCTGTTACGCCTAAGCAGGGATGATAAGTCTTTGATTTCGAAAGAAAAGGGAAGTTACGTGGAGATTTCGTAAAACAGAGTTGGAGAATACCCGGAATCCCGTTGCTATTATTTTGGAAAGAATGCTTGTGCTTTCAGGGTGTTGACTCCCTCTTTGATGTGTTGGTAGCGCATTTGGAGTATGTTAGTTTCAATTCGGCACGGAAAAATCAAAAGCAGAGCACAGAGTGGAAATAAAATCTCGCAAATATGCAGCGAAGTAAATAGAGAATATATGGAGTTATTACAAGGATTTTCTCAACCTGTTGAGTATAAAAAGGAGTCTAGAAATCATGCCAGGGCTACGAAGAGTTTGGCAACCGTATAGAGCGAGAAACAAGAGTTACAGTGATTGATTCATCACCAGCAGAGAGGAGAGGAAGAAGACGAACAGACCACACTCTGTGTCTGTCGTTTTGCAACTGTGATCTATTACCCTATATGCGACTGTTCTTTAGCGACAGTTTCTGAGTATTGTTTTTGTTGTAATAGTCAATCTATTTGTAACAGTCAATCCATTTGTAATAGTCATTTGTAACGGCAGTATGCTGTTACAAATCCTTATTTTTAACAAATCTTCATCTTTGTAAGCACTTCTTGAGCAATGAAATCATATATTGAGTGTGTTTCCATGATGAGGAGATAAACCCAATCCTTGGGGCAATGGAGGAAGTTCTTGTTTCGGTAAAAGTGATATATTTTTATTTAAATAATTTAGGACAATCATAGGTAAAAGAAGGAGATGTAGAGACAAAAAGGAGAACCATCATATTAGAGGGATTAGTAGTTCTATTACATAGGTTACATTATATACATATAAAGGGGTAAATAGATGGACTGCACATCCATGGGATGTAGGCCATGTAAGACTCCCCCTTGTACGGTTCAATAACAAAACTTTATACATAGTGCTTCACATATAGTGCTTTGAATGTATTCCTTCAAATGACGTCCTCTCCTTGATGGCTTGTGCCGAAATCAATCGCCCCATTAAAACTTTGACAAGTAATAACCCAGTGGGATAAAACCTTGGTAAAACTCTTCACATGTAGTACTTCACATGTTATCTCATACTTTGACAAGGAAAAACCCATTGGGGAAAAACCTTGACGAAGGGAAAAGAGTACAACGTGACACATGCAAGTAAAGGTGAACAGTTGCAGATGATCACTTTGTTCTTTTGAAGTTGACTAGTTGCTTCACAACTCCTAAGGCAGAAAATCCTCGTGGGAAAGACAATAGCCTTAGTTGGGAAATTACTTCCCGGTGTTTGTTGTTGTCTCATTAAAAACCTTGCCGAGTAACAAAACCCTGTGGGAAAAAGCAACCTTTGTGAAGGAAAATAGTTCAACACACCATTAGATGCCCTCCCTGATGTCAGACAATTTTCATTAGTCTAATGTAGTCAAAAGGAGTTTATCACTTTACTTTGGTGACTTGAATCTTTATAAGACCATGTTATTGATTCTGGAAGTTACGTTGCTTAACAGACTATTGCGTTTCATTTCGTTGATTCAGATATTTTCAGTAATATCAATGCGATCTTTATGTCTTCAACGTTCAACATACTTGATGTTTTAGTGTTGTCTCGCTAAAAACCTTGTCGAGTAACAAAACCCTTTGGGAAAAACTATTCTCGATCGACGGGAAAATAGTATAACACAGCTTCAATTTCGAAGTAAAATATGTCGACATCATATCCTTGGATCCTCCCCCTGATGTCGGCATCTCCCCTGATTACTTTCAGAGTTGTTCCAGACAGTTCCTTTAGTCATGTACTTTTCGAAACTGAATATCGGTAATGACTTAGAAAATAGTCTACCATATCTCCCCTTGATTACTTTCGTTGGAGAAGAGATTATTGTTCCTTCATAATCAACAACCTTTGGATTGCAGTTCATTTAGCATTCCTTTTTATGTTTTTGCAGGGATAAAACAAACTCATGTCAACGGTTACTTTTAAGTATATGATTAAATTCATTGTACCATTCCAATGATGTTGCGTTGGCGTTGAGCTATATCTAACTAACAAGTTCCCTGAGGATGTAAAATTTAATCGAGTATATTATTATACTAAGTACAACAATGCGTCTATCTTACTTAGATATGGGAATTTCATCCCCAACACATCTTCGTCATCTTCCTTTAGACGAAATGGTCACTTACTTACATTTGAACCTCGACTAATCATGGGAGTGTTATCAGGATGCATGTCTTTATTAAATTGCCTGACAACTTTAGACATATGCAAACTGGTGGAATAATATACCACAAGCTCAATATTCGGTCGAGCTTTCCCCAGATTTTTCATCTCAAATTAGGATTTCAAATAGCTTTTAAGTTCTCTTATTACATCAAAAGTACCCATCATGTCTGTACCATTGACATAGATAGCTACAATTCCAAATCGGGAACTTTTTTGTGAATACGCAAGGAAAAATAACTTACTTGTCTATCCCCTCCAAATCAAATAGCCACTTAGATGGGTATACCACATCCGCGTGATTGCTTCTATCTATAAGTGAGTGTTATATCTAACTGTAAACGCACTCTGTGGTTTAGAGCCACTTGATTTGGATAACAAAAGGCTATCAAGTACTTTTGCAAATATCTTCTATCTCTTGATTCTTTCAGAGATACGTAACAACCACATACATATGTTGCATTTCAAGTCCTTTTGAAATTACCAAGCTAACTAAGTAGCGAAACACTATAAAGTTCATTACAAGAGAACAATTCCAGGCCGTATTCTTTTTCTTAAATTATTAGGGTGCGAGCCCAATCCATTTGGGTTGGAAGACTATAAGTAGCGTAATGTGGAGCACGAAATCTAGTTGTCGTTGTGTTTTGATTGAGAAAAACTTGTGTTTTGTCTGAGAAATTATGTTTCTCTTTGCGTGAGCTTGCCCGTAGCGTGTACGAACGTTAATAGATTTATTTATACTTTGAAATTGCATCAAAATGACACGTACCAAGGGCATGTGTCGTGTTTAAGTCGAATCATGGGTATTTCAGTCTTTTTACTTTCTTTGATAAGTTTCAATTGTTGAATTTCGGTTAGAACTCATATCTTTGTTTTTAGTTCTGATTTCTCTTTCTCCTACATCAAAGATAAGAGAAATTCTATCATAAAACTTGATTTTGAAGCTTGATTTAACAATCGTTTGGTGGTTTAGTTCTAATTGGTTGCTTTGGAGTTTCTATTGCACAAAAGGTAGGGGGAAAACTCTTCTTTAAAACTGATTTGGATTGAATTTGATTACTTTGATTTCATATTCAATTGAATTCATGCTTATTCATACTCTTATGAAACTCTATTTGATGGGTTTGTGATGTTTTAAACGAATTCATGATTTGTATTATTGAATTTGATTCTAGGGTTCATGAAACAAGTTAGAGTATTCCTCTAATTTGATGTTAAAACTGTATTACTTCTAAAAATTAGCCATGGGTACTCTCAATTTATTAAAATTGATCTTTACTTTATCTTGAAACTCAATTCAAAGCACTTCAGATATTTCTGAAAACAGTTTTCTGCCTTGTTTTTGGGTTAGATTCTCACCCATTTCATGTAGCTTTTATATTTGATTAGTATTTTTTATACAAAATAGGGACTTCTCTTCTTTTAAATGAGTTAAGAATCACTGGATTCCGATAAGTAATGAATTCAGGGTGAATTTTTGATTATGAACTACCAAAACTATACATTTCTGTAAACAGTTTTTCTGCCTGACTTTTCCAAAGAGATTCAACCTTGATACTGGATTTATTATTTTTGTTTATATTTTTTTATACAATAACTAATCTTTTATTATTTAAATTTATCCAAGAACCAATGGATTTGGATGAGTAATGAAGCCTGTGTGAATTTTTGAATAAAGACTATCAAAACTGTTTTATTTCTGTAGAGAGTTTACTGTCAGTAGTTTTCAGCGTGATTTAGACTTATTACTCAACTATTTGTGTTTGTTTATATTTTTTATACAATAGTTTATATTCTTTTCTTTGAAATTAGCTAAGAACCAATGAATTTGGTTGAGTAATGAATCTTGTGTGAATTTTTAAGTTGGAACTCTCAAAACTGTAGTTTTTCGGAAGCAATTACACTGACAGGTTTTATTGGAGTGATTTGGACTTGTTCCTGAATTTATTATTTTCTCATATATTTTTTATATGATAGATTATCCTTTCTTCTTTAAAATGAGATAGGAATCACCCATTTTCATTGTGTAATGAATCCTACGCGAATTTTCTAACACAGGCTGTCCAAACTGAAGTTTCTGAAAATTATGCTCTTATTTTACGTTAAGTTTCCTTTGTTCTTACGTTAAGTTTCCTTTGTTTTTTTGAGTAATTGAATTCCTTCTTTTTGCTAATGATTTTTATATAAAAATAGGCACTTTGTAGTTTCTAAAATGTTATAGTTTGTTGAGGTTGATTTGAAATGAGGCCCATTGTAAGTTTTGAACAATAGTGGTTTGAAAACGAAGCTTTCGTGCAAAATCTTAGATTTCAATGAACTTATTGATTCTGAGTTTTTTTTGGGATCTATTGATCTCTTTTTCTTGTAATATCTTCTGTACATATTGATATCTATTAATACAATTTTGGACTTACCCAAAAAAAAAAAAATATATCAAGTAATGCGGAGTTAACGTATATATGTATTTTACTTTATTATAATAAAAAATTATAATGCGGAAATCAAAGTAAAAGACACAACAAGATTTTGTTAACGAGGAAACCGCAAATGCATAAAAACCCTGAGACCTAGTCCAGTTTTGAATACTCTCAGAATTAAGCCGCTATACAAAATCCAATACCAACTTCGTATAGTTGAGACCAAGTAGACTACCCTAGCTACTTAGTTCCCTCAGTATCCCTGCGCCTTCGACTTCTAGAGGCACGCACGTGAATAACAAGTCCTTTGGATCGTATTCCAAATAGCAAAAGAAGAATCAGTTTGGTAACCAATCTAATCAATCTTGCTACAAGATTTAATGAGTTGTTGACACAGGCTCTTCCTTTTAATCTAATAAACTCCTTTGATCGGTCACATCAGTTACCAGGACCGATTACACCAGTTACCATGACCGGTTACATAAATTACAAGGATCGGTTACACATACTCATGATCGATCACACCAATTACTATGATCGGTCATACAAATTACAAGGATCGATCATACCATCACATGGTGATTACTTAGGATCGGTTGAACCAATTAAGAAACACCAGTCATACCAAATCATAAGTCAATCATTGTGATTAGTTATACCAAGATACATAACATAAGTTAAGATCGGTTTTACCATCTCACACATTGATTGCAAACGCTGATTTGAAAGACTATATAAGGGAGAACTCTAGCAACTGGGAAACCTAATCCCCACACTTTACGTGTGATACTAGTTTGCTAAGCTAGAGTCGATTCTCCTTTAACCTTTGGTTTTCTTCTTCTAAAACCAGGTTAACGACTTAAAGACTTCAGCGGGATTGTGAAGCCAGACCGAGACTACTTTTTTTGTAGTTGTGTGATCTGATCTTGTTGTTTCTATCGTACGAGTACAATTGAAATAATTGGCTTGAGATTTATATCTCCGATAGGCAAGATAGAAAAGAAATCACAAACACTTCGTCTCATCGTTTGTGATTCCGCAATATCTTTATTCGCTGCGTCGATTAAGATTATTGTGAGGTGATCAATAATACTAGGATGTTCTTCGGGAATACAAGTTCGGGTTATTGATTGGTTCCTGTTCACCTTGATTTATCATAAGACAGAACAAAACTCATAGGTTTATTCGTGGGAGGCGGATTTATATATTACTATATACTTTTCTGTGTGATACAGATTTGTTTATTAAAGTCTTCGACTTTGGGTTGTAGCAACTCTTAGTTGTGGGTGATATCAGCTAAGGGAATCAAGTACGTAGCATCTTGCTGGGATCATAGGCGTAGGAGCGTAACTGTACCTTGGATCATTGTGAGATTGATTGGGGTTCAACTACAGTCCAGACAGAAGTTAATTTGGAGTAGGCTAGAGTCTGTAGCGGCTTAATACAATGTGTGTTCAATCTGTACTAGGTCTCGGTTTTTTTTTGCATTTGCGGTTTCCTCGTTAACAAAATTTGGATGTCTGTGTTACTTCTATTCCGCATTATATTTGTGTTTATATAATTGAAATATCACAGGTTGTGCGTTGTTCAATCAATTAGAATATCCGACCTTTTGGGTTGTTGATTTAAATTGATTGACACTTGGATATTGGTCTTTGGTACCATCCAAGTTATCTCTCTTTGATAAAGACTCGCAGATTTCTATTTGCTTGAGTAAAGATCAAATCGAGAGATTGAGATATAAAATCTTTGATATACTTTTTATCTAGATTGAGTCTGACTGTCTTGTTGATTCTCTAGAAAGTATATTGGAGTTTGTCCATAAAGATTGCTAAGCGAAATATTGGGTGTGGTTGTTAGACCCCCGCTTTTTCAATTGGTATCAGAGCTGGCAAACACGTTTAAGACCTTATAAGTTTGTGTTTGTAGCGATCTGACTCTATGGACCGTAGTGCTATCTCAATAAATGCACCACTAGATCCAGGGATTGCAGAAGGTTCTTCCATGACTGATTTAATTAAATCTGTAGAAGAAATTCTATCTAAACCTTCACTAGGTTTAAAATCCCTTGAAGTATTTTCAGGGCTTGAAAAGAAACTTGAAAGCTTATCTCTTGATGTTGAGTTATACCTCCAGAAATAACAAGAATCTCTTGACAAGCTAAATCAAGTTATGAGGAATAATATTCATGTTGAAGTCGACATTGATTTACTAATCAGTGAGAGCAATGCTCCTCCTCTGTGTAATTCAGTTAATTGTAACAAACTAAACGAATTACAAGAGGAGTTTAAATATCAGTCATCTGAGTATACACTTCAAAGCATGAATCGATTCATTGCTCAATTTCTGATACTTACTATCAAGATAGTAGTATTGTCTTCTTTTATGAAAAAACTAGGATGTCTCTTTTTATCAAAAGAGTTTCCCTTCGCAGTACTAAAAACTATCTACATAAACAGTTTTTTATAAGTTGGAAAACAAGAAATTAGAAGCACAAATCTTTTTGGGTTCTCTTGAAGTTCTTTGATAGAATTATAAAAACAATCTCTTGGGTGTTTATCAACACTACAAGATGTAAGAGTTGCTGGAAAGAAACTCTTTCTTGGTGCCATGGTGAGCAAGACATTGTTCACCTCAACACAACTTGATTGTGTTGAAAGTGCATCCTCACCAAGAAATGCCATGTTATGTATACAGTGAGGGAAGCACAAGAACTGGGGCACACATATTAAGTTGGGTATGATTTTGAATATTTGGTAACACTGTATAATTCGATCGGATTCTTCTAAAAGGTATGCCTATAAACTTGAGCAAGTTTTGTGTTTGCTTAGAGTAACGATCCATGTACCTTGCTTATCGTTCATTTCTACCTAACTTGATCTATGTTTAAGGTTCTTAAACGTTTAGGTTTGAAAATAGTAGTTCGGGATGTTTGTACTTCATGGTACACCTACCAGGTATGCATAACATAATTTAAATCAAAATCCAGGGGTTTAAGTACGCATACCCATTTGCATACTCCCCCAGGTCATGAAAATTCGTTTGCAAACCAGTTTGCATACTTAACGTCGATTTTCTGTAAACTTGTATTGGTCGTAACTTCTTCGTACGAACTCGGAATGACCTCATTCTTGTTGCATTCTATTTGTATTTGAATTATCTTCAAAATGGAGATGAGAAACCTTGAATTTGGATGAGTTAAGATTGGTATTTGTCATGTCTCGTGTTTTTGAGTGTTTTGCTCAGTTTCGTCGCACTTGTTCCATTTCTCTTGGACTCGGGCACTTGGATTCTTGGAGTACCTCTATTCTAAGATAATTTGTAGCTTTTACAAGAATGTTTTTGGTGAATCACAAAGAAGGAAGTTCAAGAATGGGCAGTAGTACGCATTGCTATGGGATTCTTGAATGTTCACAATCATCCTTTGTGAACTATAGTGCATGGTCGCTAATGACTTTGTATGTTCTTCTTTTTTAAGAAAATCTTTTTATATGCCTTTGGTATCTATTCTTGGTGTAAATCCGGGTGAAAAAGATTGATTCTACCCTCTAAGGACAAATCATCTTATATGTGCATTACGAGTTTGTCTTGATGCCTAGGAACCTTCTTATAAGAATTTATTCTTGTTTTTGAGAAGGATTACTAGAGTTTGGAATAGCAATTATTGTGATTACACATATCTATGTCCAACGTTTTCATCTTCATGTTTTTAGGTTTATCTGTTTAAATTCTAAAACTGTTTGGAAGATGATTTTTGCAGTATTAATCTTTATGGTTTTATATATTACAATTTGTTATGGGATATGTGTGTTTGCGTCCGTGAACTATGATTGTACCATATCTTGTCAAAAGTAAAGTCTTTCGTAAGTCAATATTCTTATATTGATAAAGGAATGAATGGACTTTTGACAAATACAAAAGTTAAGCCTATATTGTCAATTATTGATGGAAGATAGGTTAAAATCTTTTGTTTTCAAGGATTATGTCTATTGTATGTCATGGTGCAATTTGTGATGGAAAATAGAATGAATCCTTGTGTATTCCGCAGTAATTGATCTTCCCTGATCCATATTTTTTGTGTATTACTGTGAGGCTCCGTAATGTGTCTTATGTTGAGCACTAAAACAATCAAAGTTGATTATTTTCATGGTTAGCTTTGTTGTTGTTCCATAAGGTACTTTATGTCGAGCATATTGGACTAAATTAATCATCTTGTTTGGTTATTTAGTTATGACTCCATAATTTTTCTTATGTTTGAGCACTTTTGATTGGGTTGGTTATTTTCATGATTAACTTAGTCATTGCTCCATAGATTCTCTTATGTGAGTATGGCCAATTAAATTGATTACTTTTTGTGATTAGTTTGGTTGTGTATTTCGATTAAATTAATCATGGGTTCTCTTGTGGTTAATTTAATTGAGTATTTCGGATTCAAATTCATACTTGTATGTGATTTGTTATGTCCAAAAATCCTTCTTTTCCTTCGAAATTAAGGTCGCTCTTGTTGTTCTTTCGGGAATGACATATTGTGGGGGAGAGTTCTTTTTGAACTTGCGCTTAATTGCCATATCTTTGTGGGGAGTGCAACTGTGGAATATTATAGGGGTTATCTTGTATCTTTAAACTCCTTGATGAATGCATTTAGCTTTGGTTTTATGATTGCATCTAAATAAGATGATGTGTGTTTCTTTCTTTTGGTCATGAAACGTCTCTTTCGGAAATTTCATTAGGATCCCGTTCGTGTACCATTGGCAATTTTATTGAAAAAAAGGGGGAGAATTAATATGTAGTTCACACTACAAATACATATGTTTTTCGGATCATTATGTAAGGGGGAGTGGTTTCCATGTGAGATGGAGTATTGACTAAGGGGGAGTGATACATATCACCATAGTATTGTTGTTGAAGTTGTGATACAATTGGTCTTTGATGTTGTGTAATGATACTATGACTTTGTATAACAATGATTGAGAACTCTTGTTTTCTTATTGTTATAGCTACGGATTTTCAACAACGATGATGCTAAACTTACAACCTTTGGGATCATTGGAGTACTTGGAAGTGACGAAGATTTCGAGTAATGTTGAAGATTAGACATGTGGAATAGGAGCTACAAAAGTTAATTTACTTATTTTTTGTATTCCATATGTATTAATAGTTTTGCCACTAAAATTGACAAAGGGGGGGAGATTGTTATAGCATTGCTCGGCCGAACTCGCATGCATTGCTATCTCAAGCATGTTTGTCAATGTTAATGATCAAAACTATAAGTCTTGATTTCTAGCCTATGTAGCTAAGGGTCTCGGACTAGGATAAAAAGTGTAGTTGAGCTCAAGAACTCCATGGCAATCATCATACAAGACGAAGGACTACTCGAGGAACTGGTGGAACTTCATCGACTAAAAGGTATGTGGAGAATTGAACTTATCTATCACTCAAAAGTCTATTTACCCTATCTCCTACTCTTGAGACAAAAGTCGTTTAGACGTATAGACTTTCATTATACACATTTGCTATTTCGATCCGAGTTTAACTCGCCTATCTATTTCTCGAAATATGTGTTGGTAAGCTTTCGCTTTAACCGAATTCATTTTTACCTAGTGACGAAATTCATGTTATGTTTTAATCACTTTGGAAATCGCTCTGACGAAAAATGGTTTGTGAATAACGGCTATATAACGTTCTCTGAGAATGTTTCAGTGATTGAAATGAGAGTTTAGATTACATAACCATTGGTAGGATATAAGCATTGTTGTGGAAACACATATATGTATAAGTCCTTATTCCTTGAACCAAAGTTTGCGAACTTTGTTGATCAAGAGAAATGGAAGTGGCGCAAGCCAAGTCCGCGAACTGACGGAAGTTCTCACCCGAGAATTTTTGCTGGAGTTTGTGTACTCCTTCCATGATCTTAAGTCCTCGAACCCAGTCCGCGAACTTGAGTAGGTTATATCTAAAACCGGTTGTTCTTGAACTCATGTTTATATAAACTAAGGAATGCTTTTGCAAACCGTGGCTATAAAGTTCATGAACCGATTCGAGTGAATCAAACCGTTTTTGCTTCGATTGTGTCTTGTGTAGTTACATAAGATCTAAGCAATTGAAACAACTCTCTAACTAGTTCATTTTGAGTCATTTGAACTAGTTATGGTGAAGAAGAATATGGTTGATATGAGAGTGATCATATGGCTTACCATTTGGTTGACTATTGTTGAACCAACAAATGTTAATGTTTGGGTACGGTTAATAAACCCAAAATTGAACATTTCATTTGTGTGTAACAAGCTAAGTTTTCGATCCAACGGTTGAGAAATATTAGCTTGAATCTAATCAGTTTTCATCTAACGGTGAATATTGAATGCTTTGTTACCAAGCTAACATTGATTGCAAACCCTGATTTGAAAGACTATATAAGGGAGAACTCTAGCAACTGGGAAACCTAATCCCCACACTTTACGTGTGATACTAGTTTGCTAAGCTAGAGTCGATTCTCCTTTAACCTTTGGTTTTCTTCTTCTAAAACCAGGTTAGCGACTTAAAGACTTCATTGGGATTGTGAAGCCAGACCGATACTACTTTTCTTGTAGTTGTGTGATCTGATCTTGCTGTTTCTAGCGTACAAGTACAATTGAAATAATTGGCTTGAGATTTATATCTCCGATAGGCAAGATAAAAAAGAAATCACAAACACTTCGTCTCATCGTTTGTGATTCCGCAATATCTTTTTTCGCTGCGTCGATTAAGATTATTGTGAGGTGATCAATAATACTAGGCTGTTCTTTGGGAATATAAGTCTCATAGTGGATGGGTTATTGATTGGTTCTGTTCACCTTGATTTATCAAAAGACGGAACAAAACTCATAGGTTTATTCGTGGGAGACGGGTTTATCTATTACTATAGACTTTTCTGTGTGATACAGATTTGTTTATTAAAGTCTTCGACTTTGGGTCGTAGCAACTCTTAGTTGTGGGTGAGATCAGCTAAGGGAATCAAGTACGTAGCATCCTACTGGGATAAGAGGCGTAGGAGCATAACTTTACCTCGGATCAGTGTGATATTGATTGGGGTTCAACTATAGTCCAGACCGAAGTTAATTTGGAGTAGGCTAGAGTCTGTAGCGGCTTAATACAGTGTGTTCAATCTGCACTAGGTCCTGGGGTTTTTCTGCATTTGCGGTTTCCTCGTTAACAAAATTCCGATGTCTGTGTTATTTCTATTCCGCATTATATTTGTTTATATAATTGAAATATCACAGGTTGTGCGTTGTTCAATCAATTAGAATATCCGACCTTTTGGGTTGTTGATTTAAATTGATTGACACTTGGATATTGGTCTTTGGTACCATCCAAGTTATCTCTCTTTGATAAGGACTCGTAGATTTCTATTTGCTTGAGTAAAGATCAAATCGAGAGATTGAGATATAAACTCTTTGATATACTTTTTATCTAGATTGAGTCTGACTGTCTAGTTGATTCTCTAGAAAGTATATTGGAGTTTTTCCATACAAATTGCTAAGCGAAATATTGGGTGTGGTTGTTAGACCCCCGCTTTTTCATTTATGCATATTAAGGATGGCACTAACCAATATAAGTGGATTGAAGCATCTGATTTTAGGAGTTGAGGAACCAATCTGAGTGGATGGAAACATCTAAATAGAGTCTATTCATAAAAGCACAGAGCTCAGGTGTTAGAAATAACATGGTAGTTTCGCCATAACTCGTTGAGTCCTTTTCACCTTCTATTTTTATTTTCTTTTAAATATGTTTCTCTAAGTGATTTGGTGGGGCACACGAATCAAGTTGTTACCACTGCTAGGGTGAAATACAGTGATTGAATTACCCAATGATAAAAAAAAGTTAAAAAAGAGTTGAAAAAAGAAAGAAAAAGAAATTGAGACCAGACCATCAGACCAACCGGAATAAATTCAATAAAGTCGACCACTGGTCCCCTTGTATATGCCAATTGTGTTGACCTAGAGTTAGGATTATCGACCACTGGTCCCCTTGTATATGTCAGCTGTGTTGATATTAGTATTCCGACCGGTATCTCAGTCCATTAGGATAGGTTCATCCTGGCACCGGCCTTCAGACAGATATGGGAAACACCGTTCACCTTAGTCAACATCTAGAACCATCTACGTTTTTCTCTATATCCATCTTCTTGATCTATTCATGTGATTGGTTTGACTCCGGATATTGATGTCCATAGTGCGACTATCTGAGTAGAGCTCTGTCACTTATATATGAATTTTAGTATGCTTGAGTGCAAACTCGTGTACATCAATTGGAATTTCGCATCAGGGTACTTCCTCCTGTAGTCAATGATAGTATGCCAACCAAGGATATTCTTTAGTGCCTTTCAAGGTTCTGCGTAGATAGCTAGGGTCTAGAGTAAAAGGTTTTGTGGGTACACCTCTTGTAAACCCTCCCGAGACTATAACTCGTCCACTAGGGCCACCTAGGGGTTCAAACTTCAAAGGCTTGTTACACACGCTAAGTGCAATCGCGATGTCTGCGACAGTGAGTTAGGATTTTTATTTTCTAGATTAGATTTGCTCGAGGACTAGCAAATAATAAGTTTGGGGGTATTTTGTGTCTAAGTTGTCCTCAATTTTCTGTATTGTTGGTACTTGATTTTGTACTTATTATGGTGTTTTACGTGTTTGTAGGTATTTTTGGGAATTAACATTTTTTGGAAAATTCGGCTCGAAAAGTTGTTAAAGGCCCCCGGAGGACAACTGCTAAACGGACCCTCACTTTGGATAAGGGGCATCTCAATTGATAAGGGGCACCCACCTAATATTCACACCCAAGCAGCTGGTTAAGGGGCACCTTCATCCCCTTCGTTTGAATTCAGATTAGTCGCGGGAAAGTAGTTTTTAACTGCCGGAATTAGGGTTTGAAAATCAGGGGTGCTAGTGTGAGACTAAAACTCTGAAATTGAATGGGTATATTCGTATGCACTAAACAAAGCTGATAACGTCTTTTGTTTCGATTAAAATTGGTTGGAATTGTCGTTGGAAGAAAACAGGGAATGTCATTATCGAGTTTATTCCCGGAAAGATTTGTTTGGATTTTGGGAGGAGTTTAAGTCAGACTCAAGCACAAAGATCGGTTGGATTGGGCCTGTTACGCCTAAACAGAGATGATAAGTCTTTTGCTTTCGAAAGAAAAGGGAAGTTACTTGGAGATTTCGTAAAACAGAGTTGGACAATACCCGGAATCCTGTTGTTGTTATTTTGGAAAGAATGCTTGTGCTTTCAGCGTGTTGACTCCCTCTTTGATGTGTTGGCAGCGCGTTTGGAGTATGTTAGTTTCAATTCAGCACAGAAAAATCAAAAGCAGAGCACAAAATGGAAATAAAATCTCGCAAATATGAAGCGAAGTAAATAGAGAATATATGGATTATTACAAGGATTTTCTCGACCTGTTGAGTATAAAAAGGAGTCTATAAATCATACAAGGGCTACAGAGAGTTTGGTAATAGTATAGAGCGAGAAACAAGAGTTACAGTGGTTGATTCATCACCTGTAGAGAGGAGAGGAAGAAGACAAACAGACCACACTCTGTGTCTGTCGTTTTGCAACTGTGATCTATTACCCTCTATGCGACTGTTCTTTAGCGACAGTTTCTGAGTATTGTTTTTGTTGTAATAGTCAATCCATTTGTAACAGTCATTTGTAACGGCAGTACGCTGTTACAAATCCATGTTTTTAACAAATCTTCATCTTTGTAAGAACTTCTTGAGCAATGAAATCATATATTGAGTGTGTTTCCATGATGAGGAGTTAAACCCAATCCTTGGGGAAATGGAGGAAGTTGTTGTTTCGGTAAAAGTGATATATTTTTATTTAAATTAATTATAGAAATTCTATTATGATTTTTGCATTGAACTAAAAATCGGTTATATGATTTTGATTAGTTAGTTGTATTTTCTCTTGATAGATCATGATTTCTTTAGGGTTTTGATGTTCTATGCTTGCGATTAACAATTATTCTTTTGAAAATCTACATGTCTAGGCAATACTATTAGAATCAAATTGAATGTTGAGTTGCATAATTATTGTTTTATTAAATCACTAAAATTGGACAATGGTGGAATCCTAGCCTCAGTCTCTCCATAATTTTCACAAGACATCAACTTTTATTTGCTTTATTTTTTTTGCTTTAAAATTAAGTCTAAAAATCAAAATCTCTACAAGTCTTGAACGAACCATATTACTTACCACTGTAAAAATACCATCACTTTTTCGTCCTGACTTTAAGCTTTAAGTTTTTCCATGATGTTGCTTCTCTGCAGTGGTCGTACTGTAACTTCTTCTACCTGGCTTGAAGTTTCAAGTTTTCCATGATTCTGCTACCTTTTCATCGTCTTGCTCTGTCATAACATCAGCTAACATTCGTGGTTCTTCACGACAGTTGGGATCTTGACATTGCAAATACCTGAGCTTTTCTGGTTGTGATTCAATGACCATTTTGTTAGCTGAACAACCAACTTGTTGACACTTTGAATACCAAGGGCATTGCATCAAACTATGGTCATTCATGAAACATAATGGACAAACCTATTTTGTGTTCATACATAATATTTATTTTCCATTGCTTTTAGAAAATATGGTGTTGTTGGTTGAGAAGGTTTTCAGTTGAGAATGTTTTAGGTTGTGTTTGGAAAATATTGGTTATAATGTATTATTTACATAAGAAAATATGACCGCTATAATAAAGTCGTTATCTCGTCTCACATTGAGCCTATCGGCCTTGGTTGAGCCGACAACGACTAGTCTCATCCAACGACTCTTATTCCATTCCCTATGAAATTCAAACGATTTCAAGTCCAAAACCACACCTTCTCTATCTTATCTTTCATTCTCAAAATTTTGTACCAAAAATTCTTAAAAAAATGTCTGCTAGAATTCGTGGTCCTAAATTTAATGAAGAAGAGGATTTAACTATATGCAAATCCCACGTTTTTCATAAGGTACAAAATATTATGCGCGATCAAGACATGTCAGACATGTCTTTTTGGCACAACATTTTAACAATATTCGTTTCAGAAATGGGGAACCCCGGAAACCGAGATGTCGGTGGTTTGTATGATCGTTTTCAATCAATTAATCGCCAGGTCACGCGATTCCTTGACCGGGTAAGGGAAATCGATCAAGAAAAATTTAACGGTGTAACTGAAGTTAAAGTGATCTAAATAGCTCTGGATGAATGACAGAAACTCATTGCAAACCCTTTCTTTACGAAGCTTGTTTCAACATCCTTAGATTTGGTCCATCTCAATCACATCTTTAGTGCACCCGAAGGGCTCTCCTTATCTTTTCTATGGAAGAAGATGTTACTTGTTCGATGATGGATACATATTGTATCGAGAAATATGACCCGTGACTATTTCTGGGAAAAAGTGTTGCAAAGGCTTGTAGTGTTGCGAAATGAATATTTAAGAAAAGGGAAGAGAGTTTAAGCATTTTGAAATCAAGTTACCATATATGTAAGTCTAAATGTAACAAGTAGCGCTTGATATAAAATGGAAGTCTAATTTAAGGTCTAAATATTTGCATTAATTAATATTATTGCCACTTCTTTGACCTTCTGTATTTCTTCATTTGACATAACTTCCATTCATCGCGCTCATGAAACTCGGTTGTTAACTTTCAAGACTAAAGCTTTTCTTTGCCTTTTAACAACACATTTTCCTGGATTAACTTCTAAATCCTGCAAAACTCTTTCCTTTTTACCATTTTCAATTTTTTTAAAATTGCTACTTATTTTATTTACAACCGTCTCAAATGGCTTCACATAAATATGAAATTGCCTTATGAGACATTTCAAGAGAAAGATTTATGGCTGAAAAAATTCAAGAGAAAATTGAATTTTGGTGTGAGTTGAAAGTTTGAATGGATTAAATATTTATAGGGGAAAAAATAGTTGTTTCCGACTGTTGCCTAATCAATTAGGGACGACCGGACCACATTGGGCCGAGCCTTGGTTCAACTAAATGATCTGGCCTATTTTCGCTTCGAAAAACCTCTCTCCCCTGCAAAATTAAGTTTGTCCATCCACCTGGCCTGGAAAACTAGGAAATTTGATGGTGCCCACTAAAGTTGCTCTTAACTAACAACTGCAATTTAGCAAATTTTGTTGTCGTAGTGGTTGTCCATTGCTGGATTATAGAGAAATTTGACAAATTATGGTCACCGACTCACCATAGTGCTTGCTTTTCGTGATCTCTCCTTAGAGAGCAAGGGTTACACCAACTCAGATTAGATGCGACATGGTAAAAAAAAATTGCCTAAGCAACCTGACGTGGATTATGTTTTTCACAGTCATAGATACAATTTAGATATTCCAAAAAAGTGGTGTTATTCAAGCAAAACAGAACACGCATTTATATTTTTTTTCTCTGGAGGAAGACAGGTATATATCATTGCTCTTGTACACATGATTTTTAAAAGCGTACGCTTCGCTTCAAAAATCGGCAATTCGCTCTGAAGCGCTATGTTGAAACGAATCTTTTGTGAACCGTAAAGGTTCCTTTATTTTGATGCGTTTCATCAATTCCAGCCGAAGGTTTTAAATTTCCCGCCAGATTTTTAAAGGAAAAAAAAATCATTCCGAGGGGGATTCGAACCCCAATGAACCACTGTACCAGGCCTTCGTTTTTGACAATAATTGGACGTATATCAAATTTATATAAATATTATCTTCTTAGATTTGACACCTCACCCTAACAATTAATATTATTTATAAGAAAACTTCCACTTTAAACATTAACCATGAAGCGACGCTTCACGCTTCAACATACACATCGCTTCTTAGAAATGAAAAACGAGTCACGTTTCGCTTCACACTTTAAAAACCTTGCTTGTATAGATTAGATTGCACTGTGGACTAGTTTACCCATCATTCTAGCCAAAGGCAAAGGACATTTGGTAACAATATCAATCCTAGTACTCCTTGAAGCATGACTAAACAAAGACAAACTCAACATCCCAAGCTCCATAATGCTTAATCTAGAAGATAAAAAACCTTGCCAATAATAAGGATCTAAATCAAAGAAAGCATGAAAAAACTTTCTGGTTCCTTTCAGGTCGAGTTTCAAAAGAGTTTCCATTCCAAAACGGTAATACTCTCTGCTGCATCTTTTATCCATAGGCCATAAACCATTCCAAACTCTCTGATGCATTTGAGACCCTCTAATCATTCTTGTTGATCCTAGACATTCAGCAATCACGTCGGCGAGTAGTGTTGATCGAGCTAACGTTTGAGCCACCATGTAACCAGTTGATGGGTGCACTAATCCCGCAGTTGCACCATGGCACAGTATACTTTGAGGTATAATAGGAAGAGGTCCTCCCATGGGAATCAAACACTTTTCATCTTCTATTACTCTCTTTACTTTGATCCCTAAATGTCTTAGCCTAGCGACCATTCTTTTCTTCACTTCAGTGTAAGATAAAGCAGGTCTACTTACTAATGAAGTCTCTTCAAGAAAGATCAAATTTGAATTGAACGGCATTGCGTATAAGAACGTCGGGTGCTTATTGTTATTACCGCGTAAAACCGGTTCATTTCCTAGATGATCATCTCTCCAATCCATTAAAACCATTTTGTCTAAATCAAATGGATGTTCATCAACTTCAGCCAGGATTCCATGAGCAATTTGATATCCATGGTTTCTTGGTTCATTGAATTGCACGAAAGGACTACGAAATCCACTTGCGTCAACAACCAAGCTCCCTTTCAGTTCCACCCCATCCTCGCATATAACCACGGACTCGAATTCATGGTGCTCAATATTCCACACTTTGGATTCGAAGAACTTGACACCATTTAAAACGGATTTTTCTAGCAACTTTGTTTTCAAATCCTTCCTATTAACACGTCCATACGGACGATCCAAGTACTTAGTTCTCTGATCACCAAGAAAGATGGTAGTCATCGGCCATGTCTTGTCCAAACAGTCTTCAAGACCTAAACTCTGAAACTCATCAACCCAAACTCCATAGTTATTAGGCCACATGGAAAGAGGTGAAGAATCGATGCAACAAACTTGAATTCCATAAGCAGAGACTCTTTCAGCTAAACGAAGACCAGCTGGACCTGCACCGATGATGATTACATCGTATTTTACACGATCAGATTTGTCATGAAAAGGTAAGTCGAAAGTTAAGAACTCCGGCTTTGATTCAGGCTTTAAATCTAGGAATGATTTCAGTGAAGAAGTGATCTGAGTTCTGGGTTTGGTTTGTTTTCTTGAATTTATCTCAGTCGGAGGATAGAGGTTTGGAATTGGAGGTGCTTTGATGATGGGTGCTTTGAGAGGAGAAAACATTTGACTACTGGGAAAAGTTGCCATCAGAGAAATCTAAAAGTACGAGATGTAAAGATTTTGAGAAATGAGAATTCTTCCTGCCAAGTTTTTTCTATTGATGTTCTAATGAGATGAACTTTGGTATACAGACAAAAAGGAATCCTAAGGACTGTCAAAGAAAATTATGCTCTATTTCTCTCACTCTCTCACATATGCAACTACCTGGATAAATAAAATAGGTTTTACCTAAATACCACCCACATTTTTCCTAAATACCACCCACAGTCTAAAAACACAATAGTTGTAGACTTAATCTAAAGTGAGTGATAAAAACACACCCTAATGCAGATCCACCTATAATAGCCGTGACGGCCGCCGCCCGCTGCCGTCATCACCACCACGGCCGCCACCTTCAATAGAGGGTTATTAAGATCTTAATCTCATTCATTTAATTTTAATCTTATTTGCATTTTAGTTTCAGAGATGAAGGAAGGTCTTTATTTTATCCTATTAAGATCGATTGGGTTTCAATGTTTAACGAGACCAATTTCTGAAGGCTATTGTGTAAATTCTACAAAATCAATTCGAATCCATGATAAGAGCAGACAGTAACTAAGATCCAAATTACTAGCAATTAGTGTTGGAGACTTCCAAACACCTCTGCCTCATCACCCAGTAATATATGATTTTGGTGGGCTTTAGGAAGGAGGTGGTGCGGTTTTTGGTGTTGGTAATGATAACAATGGATCTGCATTAGGGTGGTTGCAGAGAAGAAGATAAGTTAACATTACTTACTCATGATTAGGTTTATAATCACCAAGTTTAAGATTAGAAAGATTAAGGTCAAACTTTAGATCAGAATAAAATCGTGATAAAGATTAAGAATAATTATGAAAACTAAAACTTAAATCGCAATACAGTTAGGGTTTTGATGTTTATGTCACGGCGCCGGATATTGCAGTGAGCCAGTGATAACTATAATCGATAGTTAGGGAAGAAGGTGGGTTTTATTACCCACTTAAAATTAGGTAGAAAATTATTTTAATTTTTATTGTGAGTGGTACTTAGGAAAAATATGGGTGGTATTTAGGTAAAACCATAAAATATACTTAGAAAACTACATGATGCACCTCCTGAATCCCTGTAAATGAAATTCAGGTGTGGACATCAGCTGAAAAGTAGCATTCGTAATCAGGTCAACGCGTAGTGGAATATGAGTAGACACCACCCTACTACCAGTGAGAAATTAAACCCCAACTTTTCTTTCTTCAACTTTAATCATCTTGATGCATCCAAATGCCACTAAACCAAGATGACTTGAAGGGTAAAAGTACCATCATCAGTTTTGATGAAATCGGTTTCAAACAAGAACAAAAGGGTTATGGGTACTAAACATACCCTAGCAATTAGGTAATGCTTCAGGACTGCTATTTATGAAAAAAGTTCCACAGCTGGTCATACAGAACAGAACTACAAGTTATACAAAGAAAAGAAACATATATCAGGATCATGCTGAAAGAATTAGGGCATCTCAATAATAATACTCGGCAAGCTTATAGAAGGGAGCAAAGTATATGCAGGAGCTTTAGACATGAATCAACAAGGAAACCACAAGCTGAACTTTGACAATTTATCATGACTAAAATGAAAACTATACAGAAATCCAACAATATTTTACAGCAAATGAAGATAAATTTGCAAGTAGTAACCAACCAGCAAAAATATGCAGTGGACCTCATGATAAAGAACTTGAGCAAATAGAACTTCAGTTCTGTGATTTTTATGAGGCTCTTGGGATGCAATAACATGCTTCTGTTTGCAATCACACTTGAGAAATCTGAATCCTGAGATAATAGAGGCAAGCAACAACTCTGAATTTTACATACTGCAAACCCTTGCAGACAACCAATACCAGGTTTCAGTTCAAGAGCGACATGAAGGAAGAGTGATGCCTCCACAACAAGCAGCAATAATCAAGTACAGCACGAAAATAATCACACCTGTTAACATGGCCCTGCAAGATGAAAAGAAAAATTAAGAGTCAACTATGCAATTCATAGACTTAGGTGCCATTATAATGATAAAGGTGACAAGTTCCAATAATATTTTAGCGTGGAAGTAATCATTTTCACCCTATTAACATCAGAAAAAAAAACGAGAGGGAGTTACTCACAACAGCTTCACATTTTTCATCCAAAGAGCTCGGCGAAGACGCCTAGACTGTTTCCTAAAATGAAAGGTATTATCTTGCATTGTGGCAGTTTTATCAACCAGAAGTTCTATTCTATCACCTCTGTCAAGTATTTTATCAATATTGTCGACCATGATGGTACGTACCTGAAAATCAAAGAATATAAGAAATGAGCCGATAAGATGACTTTATGCAACATACCAAGCAAAGTAAGAGGAATAAGGGCCAAAAGAGTATTTCAATACTAAAAAGAACTGGAATACAACTTTTTAGGTAAATCAATAATCGGTAAATGGAGATTGCTTTCCATGTTCTCTTCGAGCAAGCCAGAAAGAAAGACATGAAGCACTGTATCCACTCTTGCAGAGTGTAAACAAGAACTAGGAACCAATACCAGAATAAAGTAAGGGATACAGATCTTTCAGTTTGCAATTACAACAACAAACATTGAAGTTATTTGTTTTGTTTTTGAAAAGTAAAATTTGAAAGCACAAAAAGGATACTTGCCTCTTCAACTTCGCCTCTAACACGGTCAAGAGCATCTGCACTGGGATTACTAGAGAAAAATTCCATCTGCTGATGTAGGACTCTTGAAAAGTCATCGTTCATTGCATAAGCAGGCGCAGAGTGAGCTACTCTGCCGTAGTTTTTCATAAATCGCATATGAATGTCCTCCAAGTATGAGAAAGGAATTCTCCCTAAGCCAAATAAACAATCATGTCATCAGATAGACAGAAATTTGTTCAATAACATACAAAACGTAGATACGTATCTCAGACGACATGATATGCTACAAATAAATATGCACCATAACAAGTATAGCTTCAACGAATAACTCACCTACCATAGTGAATCAGTGATTAAATTGTAATACTGCAGGAACCTTGAGTCTACTCTACTCAGTATAGTCATCATAAACATATCATTTGCCTATAACGTTCAAACAACATAATAGGCCTCATATTGCCAGATCAAACACCACGATTTGGGCATAGTTAATGAGAAGGCTAACTACATGCATATGATGAAAGGAATGGATTTAGATATGAAGAACTAGAAATTATCAAGGTTTCAAACATGAAAATAGCAGACTTCATGTCAGTTGTACAATATCAGCCGAGGATAAGAAGATTAATCATGCTACATACGCTAAGGCTTTACACCAAAAACAATTCATACCAGTTACACCAAATACATACATAGAACATCTCTCCTTTTCATGGCTCAAGATATCAATCAAGGTACAAATTATGCTTCTAGAATCCGCATAATTATCGCTATTGGTGATAAAACTCTGACAAAAACAAGCAAAATTACAAAAATGTGAGCTGTAGACACAACTGTGCAACCTCAACGTCTTGCACTTCAATCAACACTCATAAAAAATAGCACCTCAAACCTTTTATGTTTAATGAACTAACCAAAGACTGAAAAAACTCTAATTTCTCCCAAATTGGGCTCTTACGACCACCAACTAGAACCCTAAATTAAAAATTCAAAACCAACCCAATCTTCTCAATGACTTAACAGGTTTCGGAAATCATCTCAATCGAAATACAATGATTACACAATTAAACATCAAGAACACAGAAAACTAATTTTAGGAAAAACTACTTACTTCCGAAGGTGTCATTGGCCATGCAAAGAAAAGTAATCCCATCGATTTTCAAAATATGAAAAATATACCGATCTTGTGAAAAACAAAGCCTAGTTTCAGCTTCAGATGGTAATTTCTCTAAGATCCTTCTACAAACAGCACCTGTATTACCAGATACAGCACTAAATTCTGCTAGTACCACACTTCCTCTCGCTACTACAGCATATACTATCGCCATCTCCCTTTCTCTTCAATCAATCAATTCTCAAAAATTAAAATTAGGTTTTCTGTTTCATCAAATCAAACAACCTAAATTCTCCCCAAAAACTCAAACTGTGGAGAGAGAGAAATTAGTTGAGGAGAAGAGCCGTTCTCTCTTCTCAACAAGAAGTCCAAAGTGGTCCCACACATATACTTATTCCACGTGCACCTGCACATGATCCCTTGGAATCCTCGTTGTTTGTTATCCAACTCACTGAGTTGACTCAGTAACGCAACTCATAAGGTGTCCGTTTTTAATGAAAGTACGGGTGCCCTTAGTGAATGCGGTGTTCTTTCTTTTTATAGATACCTTCTTCGATTTAGCGCCATTGCTCACAGAAAAAGAAACGAAAAATCTCTCCAGAGTTTCAATCCGTCAAGAGTAAATTCAGTGAAGATGTGGGGAAACGCAGAAGGAGAAGCTCCTGAAGTTACTGTGGAAACATCCATGGGTTCTTTTACAATTGAGGTCTGGTTTCTCTCTCAATTTCAACTCTTTTTTACTTTATTCTAGGTTATTAATAAATATTGATGGGTTTTGTTTGGGGTTTGGTGTCTTCACCGTTCAGCTATATTATAAGCATGCACCAAGGACTTGCAGAAACTTTTTGGAGCTTTCTAGAAGGGGTTATTATGACAACGTTAAATTTCATCGAATTATTAAGGTACTACTCACTTGTTAGTGTTTGTCGATATTTTTTTTTTTATTTTTTTTTTATTTTAGTAGATGATTTTTTGTTTGGCTGATTTTGTGTGTTTGTGTGTATGAATTAGGATTTTATTGTACAAGGAGGAGATCCTACTGGGACTGGCAGAGGTGGAGAATCCATATATGGGTATCTTTTCTTCTTCCTTCTTCTTTCAATTTCTAGGGTTTCTGTTGTTTTTGTGATTTTGGTGTGGTTAGTTTACTCAAACTTACTTAGTCTTTTTTTTTTCTTCCGCGTTTGATGAAATTAGGCATCGAAATTTAATCTAGGCATCCAAATTTAATCTAGCATTGTAGTTTCTCTATGTAATGAAGAGAGATTCTGAGAGAGTGAGGGTTTTTTTGAGGTAAACTAGTAGCCGCTTCCGCAGTGGGTGCAGATGTAAATTTGACCTAATTCCAAGTGTTAATTTAGTGGAAGAAATTTATAGAGAAATTGAAACGAACTGTAGTTACATATTCTTGTTTAGGAGACGCTTTTTTTTTTTTTGCGACTGATTGGAATCACTTTTGGTCACCACCAAAGGGCCTCCGACGTCGGCTGATAAGGTTGTCATAAGGTTGTGTTCCGTGGCGAATTCAAAAACTTAAAATTTTAGTGTAATTTGATACTATCAATCTCTAGCATGAGCTACATGTTATTGCAAAGTATGTGGGTTCTTTTGATTTGAAGGTGTGCTTATATAACCTATTTTTTCTTTATTAGTCTGTGACCCAATTTTTATAACTTTATGCAGTTCAAAGTTTGAAGATGAGATAACAACACAGTTGAAGCATACTGGAGCTGGTATTCTATCCATGGCAAATGCTGGTCCGAATACGAATGGAAGTCAGTTCTTCATTACCTTGGCACCCACTCCATCACTGGATGGTAATAACCTCTTTCTTCTCTTCCATTTAAATTGCTTCTTAAATGGAATTATTATCAGATTGCTGTAATTGCTTTCAAACAGTACGATTTGTGTCAAGCCGAATTGTCATTGGCGGTAGGTCTTACTCCATCTCCTACCAAGCTTCAAGTGGCCATACGTATTTCTATCATATCATACCATTTCCTAAATTATATATCGTAGGGTTCCCATATCTTCGCACTTTAACTGAGTGAAACCTGGACCTGGTGCTATGTAGGAGTTATATTGCTACTGCTTCAAACTTAAAAAGTTAAGTCGATTTCGCCTTACTGTTTCTCACTTTTCCAGGTAAACATACAATTTTCGGGAGAATTTGTAAAGGGATGGAAATCGTCAAAAGACTTGGCAGTGTTCAAACTAATAATAATGACAGGTATGCTTCTGTGGGCTATGCCTTATCTTTTGAGTTCTTTTGACTATAATAATATGAAACCCATCTTCCTGAGCATGGACCATCATGGGAGCTCTTAGGTTAGAAGTGATTGTGTACAATTAGTGATTGTCTAGAGTTTCCTGGAACCCAAATGTAATAACTAATAACGTTATTCTGAAGACTCTTTATGTTGGATAAAATCTGTTGCATGAGTGGACCAGCCATCCGTATCTGTACTGTAAAATGCTTTAGGTACCTGTGTTTCTCCTGGCATGTAAATCCAGTCTTGATTGGGTAGGGGCGAGCAAATCCTGATCCTTTATTTTAAGAGTTGAATTCTTATTCAAAAGAAAAAGAACTCTACACTAATTACATAAGAGTACTAAATAGGAGGTTTGTACACATTAATCTTTTGTAGTAAGATCAAAATACTTCTTGCTTTTGCAATTCTAGTAACAAATACTTTTAGCCTAGGATTGATCTCTAAGTCAAACAGATTCTTTTCCTTTGTCGTTTCCTTTTCTTGTTATTTGATCGATGTTGACATTAAAGTGCTATCTGATTTCCAGGCCTATTCATGACGTCAAGATACTGAGGACCTCAGTTAAAGATTGATGCTCTAAAGGTGTGAAGTGCTGACTTGCTGGATGCAAACTCTCAGTATCTTTGGTAACATGGAGTTTTCTCCCAGACCCTTCTGTTGTTTCTCTAAATAGTTACTGTTATGGCTTTTGAACACCATTTTTCTTAGTTAGAAGTGGCTATTATATACTTGTTTGTAAAACTGCACACCTGTATTGACCTTTGAGTTTATATTCTCAATACTTTAAAGTGCGGGTTTTGTCTTCCATTCTCTTCTCCAGCGTACCATAATGCTAGATTTGATTGCTACACTACCTTTATATCTTGGATTATTATTGCTGTTAGATGAGGTTGGACACCAATTATTACTTGCAACTTGCAAGTTATTCTTAGTTTAAGAATCTTTTGATGCAAAAGGATTGTCTCTTAGTTTAAGAATCTTTTGATGAAACGAGCAATTGAAGTAAGTTCTTGAACTTAGGTTTACATTCACAATTTCACAGAAGTTTCCTGTTCATGGAATGATACAAAGCAAGCTAGTATACTGCGAATCCTTACTAGAAAATTAGAAGAAACACCAAAACCTAAGTTAATATTACCCATATTACAAGAACTTGATCTAAGCTGTAGTAATCTACATAGGATAGCCCAGTTGTTGATACCCTGATGAAGAATATCCTTGATCTAAAAACGATCTTGGCAGGTCGATTGACATCCCCATTTTCATTGGACTGTCAGATGCTGACCCAACCTTAGACTGATCATTTTGTGGTGGAGGAACAGTGCGGGTCTCGACAGTGGTTATGTCATGGATGCTTGATCTTTTCTTTTCTTTCTTCATTGAGTTTAGGCGAAGATAATACTTCTGAGCATGACTAGCAACTTGAGTAGGTGTTCTTGACATTACAGCATTTCTTGATATACTTCTCCAGTCACCCTTCCCATATCTCTTCAATCCAATTAGAAAAAGCCTGTCACACAAAAATTAGTAGCTTGTCAGTGTTCAGACTAAAACCAGTTTGGTCAAGTTTTTTACCTAGATTCCTTAATAGAGTAAAGAGGAAATTACTTGTGTTCTTCTTCAGTCCAGGGAACCCCCTTTTTTCTCTCCTCTGTATTATTTTTCGACTTCGATGCAAACGAAATTTGATTCGACCTTCTCCCACTATCAGAACCCCAAGTCTTTGAAAACGAATCGTTGTTGCCAGCATAATCATCCTCATAATGGGGCAATTCGACTCTTCCGGAATCAATTTCTGTCACATCATGGATCAAAGCTTCATAGTGTTCTCGAATTTCCCATGGTGTTTTCCCTGGAACATGAGCAGCAATTTTTCTCCATCTATCTGGTGTTCCTTCAGGGAAAATTGCAATAGCTTGCTCAAACGACTTATCTAAAGAACGAGGCCATGGAGTTCGAGACGAATAAAATTGTGACGATTGCGTCGCTGATGGAAGATAATTAGAACCCATCGTCATAAAATCTTCTTGGAACATCTAAGCTGCTGAATCTGTTCAAAAAACTTTCCTGTTTTGGCGGGTAAGGAGAATGAGGAAGAAGATGAAGATGAGAGGTGTTTGGTTGGAAGGTTTTCTTTGAAGTTTTAGCTGAACACGTTTTCTTCTTTTATAGCTAGGAGTGAAACCTGTTTAAGTTACACGTGTAAAATATATCCGATTTGACCAAAAGAAATGTCATTCTTTAATCAACTTTTTCTTGTTACAAACAACAAAAACAAACATAGTGCTGATGAGTCACTATTTCTTCTGATGGAGATGTGAGATAGTCGGTTTTCTTTTTCTTGTGGTTCTAATTCTAGCAAATCAGGTAGAAGTGGGTTCCCATGATTCTGGTCGGTTTTAAGATATTTTGGTTCTTATTCTTCTTCTTCTTCTTCAAAAGATTGTTACTTTGTCAGAAGGATAACAACTTTAACTATGGTGGGCTCTGATATAAGAATCTCCAACTAACACTTGAATGGAATGACAAATGTTATCCCGTACCGTTTTGCGGGAAGCTATCACGTTCAAGCGGCTTCTTTACCGTTAGATGATCGAATTAACGGTTGGATTCGCGTTCATGAAAGGACTCACCACTTTCAGGAAAAGACCCACCATTTCCCTTAAAGGGTTCAAAGCTGTTGGATCTGGGTTTTAGCATGATCGAACGGCAAAGAAGCCGCTTGAACGGGATAGCTTCCCGCAAAACGGTGCGGGACAGCACTGCTCGAATGGAATTAAAGGGTTGATTTTTGTATTGCGAATTTGTAACCTGTTATAGTCAGAGGAAGTCAATGCTTATCTCACTTGCACCCTGTTATAGCCAGTGGAAGTCAATGGTATGTAAAAGTTTCTCTTGGGATTTTTTTTTTGTTTTTTTTCTGAACTCGCTCTTGGGATTCTAATATGTGGGGAAATATTTTGGGTGTCAAAAGCATAGCATTATGATGCGTCTCGGTATTTGGTCACTAACACGATTGGATATAAATCTGTTTTTGACTTTTGCTTTTCCAGAAATCAGACGCAAAACTATTTTGCTTCACAAAAATTTAACTTCTCAACCTGTAGAAGTCGTTTTGAAATTTGATAGCCAAATTGACATCTGACTTTTCAATTTCTAGAAATTAAAAAATTACTTCTGATTTGCTATCCAAACAGATTACCAGCTTCTTAATATTCCGCCAATATATTTTCACTTGAATCAAATACCTTTTAAGAAGAAAGTAATTCCCACCATATGTTGCCAATTCTATAGCGATTCCCACATGGCCACCATAGGAGCTGCATGAGAAATTTCCAAGTTTAACAACATTACTAAGGCCCCTTCCTATGAATGTTTGCCATTTAAACACCCATTATGGAGCTGGCTAACTGGCAAACTGGCCTGGCTAAGTGGCAAACATGTCAAGTTTCCATCGAACGGTGTAGTTTACACCGCTTATTAATTGTTTAGTCGTTTTTTTTTTCTTCTCTCCTACTTTTTAGTTATTATAATAGATTTTTATTACAAGAGGACCCCACAAAATATTATATAATCCCTGAAATTTAATAAAGACCCCGCGAAATACAAATAACTAATTTTTTTTATTGATAAGAGTCCCACAAAACAAAACACAATATAATATACTATTTTAATAAAATTTGCCAGTTTTACCATAGTGGGGAAACTAGTTTGATGGCAAAACAACTTTTATACTAGCTCCCATAGGAACCGGCCTAAGGCCTATTCCTATGAGATATGGTATAAAATTTAGTTTGGCATGCCACATGGCATGACAAATTCATTTCTCCACTATGGTAAATATAACAAACTTGATTAAAATGATAGTATATATTTAATTGTGTTAGGTGGGACCCTAATTAATAAAAAATATATTTGTGTGTGTTTTGTGGGATCCATGTGAGATATTATGTATTATAAAATCTTTAGTGGTCCATTTATTTATGAAAATATATTAAGATAATAAAAAAGTAGGAGAGAGGAAGGTATAAAATTACCGGTCGATAAAAATAATATCCCTGGAGATAAAGAGAATATCGCCAACGATAAAATCTCCATCGCTCAACGAAGCGATAAAGTCTCTATCGCTCGCTGGAAACTCCATCGTGTATGCCTATATGTTATTTCTGACATATAGGCATACGAGTTTGGCATACTCATAATGAGTGCATATATGACAAAATATGATGTTTGCCATATGCATAGGAATACGCCTAATAGGGGATACCATTTTATTACGGCCGAAGGTCGTCGAAATTTTTTTGGTAGTAAAAATTACGATTAAGATCTTAATCTGTTTAATAACTGTACTGGTTGGGAGTTATATTAGCTCTTTCAAAAAAACAAAGGGTTAAAATCAAGAGTTTGAACAGTTGTTTGTAAGTTTAAGCACTATATTGTAATAACTCTTGGGCAAAATATCACAATTTAGTCTGCTACTTGCTATTTGGCTAAAGCAACGATAAAAGAAGTAACATAATTTTCGCTCTTGACTAAGAGCTTCTCTAATGGTAAATGTGGATGTTTCCTATGTGGCATAACTCTTAAGATATCCTCTAGGTATAAAGTAAATATTAGGAGAAAATAAATTTTATCTCCAACCCATAGAGTGTTGTATCCTTCTTTTGCTTATTTATAGGTGAATAATTGGTTAAATTTAATTCCATTTTTGTTTTTAATGATTTTTATTAATAAAAGTGTGACTAGGATGGGAAGACATCCTCTAAGTGAATGTCTAAAACTAGAGGTTCACTTAGAGGATATCTAACTTTTTTTTGCCACATCATCCTCATATCAATGAGTTGGAGATGATTTTTTATAAAAATGGTTGTGTATCCTATGTGGATGAAGACTTTTTCCTTCACACACATTCTATTGGTGAAGCTCTAAATAGTATGGGCTATTACTTATTTATCCAGTGGGCTAAATCATAAAAAGTTACTAATTGCATGTAGTAAAAAAAAATTCTACCAAATTAAGGGACGGGCTATACCCGGGTTAGCCCGTTGCTAGGCCCGTCCCTGAGTGGAAGAACAGCATATTTGTGACATTGGAGTGACATTATATACGACTTACAGTTGTACGGGCAGATTCATGAATCAAGTCCAGACGACTTTTTTAAGTTAATTATTCGCCGGACATGCCAAAACGAACACTATTCCAGTCGACACCATTGATAAAAGTAGTGCATCACTGTTATGAGTAACTATAGATTATTAAATAAAAGTTTAGTGGTTGAGATAAACTCGTAAACAAACACATGTACTATTCAAAACAGCAACTGACGTGTAATAACAGCTGGTGACACGTTGTCAAAACATTCTTCTTAAGCAGCAGGGTTGAGTCTGTGCAAGATTACTAATAGGGTACCAAATTGCTTGGGGGTGTACCAACCCAAAGACAATAGATGTTTTGTCTTTTGTGTATTTTGGTACACTCCCAAGTGTACCCCTATTAGCAGGCTTGAGTCAGTTGACGTTATCCAGAACAACAATGTATAATGAATAACAAGTCAAAAAATACTTTCTAATTTAAATCATACGTGTGTTACACTATACTTTCTTTTGGTGGAGGACCCTAAAAATGGAAGTCGGCTGTGATGCAAGAGAGATTAGCATTCCACTTCATTCTACCAACTTAAAGAGGGCCTTTCCTCTTCTTCTCGTTTTTAAAATTTGTCATGATAAGATTAAGAATTAAGTTTATGAACATCGCTCAAGAGGGCCTTTCCTCTTCTTCTCGTTTTTAAAATTTGTCAGGATAAGATTAAGAATTAAGTTTATGAACATCGCTCGAGAAGTTAGGTGTGTTAAAAAAAATAAAAATAAAATAGTGCTGCCCAATTGACAAAATAAAATAAATAAAAGTAATGGTGCTGCCCAGGCTCGAACTGGGGACGTTGAGTGTGTTGGACTGACGTGATAACCGACTACACCACAGCAGCTTTGATCAGTAGTCGTACGTTTTAATTATATAGCTAGTAATATCCCCCGGGAAATTGTAGGACCGGAAATTTTATGTACCGATTATGGATCTCCCGGGAGGCTTGTGACCGACTGGCTAAACCACACACCAAGGGATCATCGAGATGGAAAACAGCCCAATGATCGCGAGTTCATGACCATTAAATTTGGGACTATGTTGCACGGACACGGGTACGGGACACGGTTACGACACGACACGATTACGGGGACACGTCAAATCTCAAAAAAAACGGGTTACGGGGACACGTTATATATATTATTCACATCATTAAAATAAAATATTACTACAATCTACACAACAAAATAATTACTCTTATTTTTAAAATATTTGATTACTAATTATATAAAATTTATAATAATATAATAATGGTAAAGTTTTTCATGAATAATGCTTGGATTTGACTAAAACAAGAATAAATTAGCGTCTCATTTAATTTATTTTGATTTTCCAATCCAAAATAAATCATTTATGACGTGTCCGAAAGTGTCCAATTGTGTCCGCAAAGTGTCCAATAATAATTTTTACGCGACACATGATGTGGCGTGTCCATCGAGTGTCGAGAAGTGTCGTAACCGCGTCGTGTCCGTTTACGTGTCCGACACGGTTAGGGCATCTTTCTTGGAGTGTCCGTGCAACATAGATTTGGGAACATCATCGTTTATGGCTATAAGAGCATCTCCAACAGAAGGTGCAAAAAATCATATGTGTATTTTTTATTTAGTCATTTTATTTATGGGGTCTACGTATAGAGTAAATGTAGGACCTCATATCTAAAAAACCATCTCCAACAGTAGAGAATTTTAACCCTAGAATTAAAAGAAAATTAGTGAAAAAGATGACGTGGAGGTGTAAACGGAGGTGTAAATAACATTTTCTTAAACACCTTCATATTTAGTAATTGGTCCCTCCTATCTTGTAGGACCCTACTATTGGAGATGGATTTAAGCCAAATGGAGGTCTAAAATCCTACGTGTCACTAAAAAATAAAAAATCGTTACTAAAAAATAAAAAATCCACCCTCTGTTGGAGATGCTCTAAGATGATGATATTACTCTCACCGTATTAAGTAAGATATGATATCACTCTCTCCGTACTATATACATTACTAGGGCTTAACCCTTCCCGTAACGGCACGGGCATAATTTTTATTTAGTTATGTATTTTCTGACATAATTAATATTAATTTTGTCCTTCTCATCATTGCAAAAGTAAAGGAAAACCCGAAAGATTTTTATTTTTCACTTCACAAATCCTTTCTAGCATTTTCCGCCTTGACATCCTCCCATACTATGTCTCTCCTTTTTCGAGTTGTATCCTCAAGCCAGCAATGAAATTATATCGAAAATAATTTTTACATATTTTTTCCAAAAAAATATAAACATTATTTGATATGTTTTTTAGTTTACAAAGATACCTTATCGATCTTTTGAAATGGTATTACCTTTCTGCATCTTCCTTATTTTAGTGAAGGATGTTAGAATCTTCATGGTCAATAGGAACCTACTATGGGCCCGACAACATAGAACCAATGATGTCCCTACTTGACCACTTTGGATAAGAGGTGTGCGGTTTTAATCTAAAAGTCCTCATTGCTACGTAAGGAGATGCCCAAGATTATTAAGCTCCACATGTACTCCTCTTTCTTCCATGTGGGATTATCCCTAGCTATACTTATGTGGTTTATCGCGCCACATACTCCAACAATCTCCACCTTGGCGAGATTAAACCACTTCACCAGTCCAATCAGACTTCACCATATGATTACCATATTATATGCTACCCATTGATAATGATTATTGTCACTATGCGCCCTAGAATCCTACTCCACCTTGATTTAATGAGAAGGAAAGCACTAACTCCACCTTGAGCATTTCCTTGCCCACATAGAACCTTGCTACTCGAGAGTTAATATGTGAGACACTAACTCCACCTTGAGTGCCAGTTCAACCTTGAGCATTGCCTTCCCGATCTAGAAACCTGCTCCACCTGAGTTAATGGGTGAAACACTAACTCCACCTTGAGCACCAGTTCAACTTTGGGCCTTGCTTTCTTCACCTTGAGTCTGATTCCACTTGCGCCCTAAACCGGGTGACGTCCACAACCATTTCTACGTTCGGACAGTAGCCCCAACGGTTAACCATGGGCTCTGATACCAATTGTTAGGATCTTCATGCGGACCATCATACGCTACTCAGGGCCCAACCACATAACCCCGAACCCCACTTGACCACCTTGGTATAAGAGGTGTGGGTTTTTTAACTAAAAAGCCTCGGTGCTATGTATGGAGATGCCCAATCTTATTGTATGTTCTTAGTATTTCAGAGACATAATTAAAATCTAATTCATTCACTTAAGTTATTATATTTTAAAATGTTAAGTCATTTCCGATGGCAACCATTTTACTCACATACGATGTAGTTCTAGTTTTGCAATATTCCCATATATATTATGTACTTAATTCAATTTGGCAGGAAGAGTTCACCGAATGAAATATAGGTAATGGCTTGTCCTTTCGTAATATTGTGGTCGTTTCAACATAGTTGGATCCAGAGTTGGTAAAAATCACTGAATTTATGCGTTCTCGGGCGAGAGTAATCTATGAATGGGCTACCTCTCAGAGAACTATTGATGGATGACCGCATCAATTTCAGTTGAAAATCCCACACTGTCGGATAACCGCAGTGACTAACTGGGGACAGTATTGACGAAGGATCAGGTCCTTTAAAATGGTATTAGAGTCGACCACGGGTTACCTGTCGAGGGTGAAAAGTATGCTTGACCGATTGTGTTGGGAAAGGGTCTCACGAGTGAGGAAAAATGCCATAGCCTAGGATTGAACATATTCCGGAGTCGAGGACGGATCCAAATTAATTTGAAATATATATAATGGTTTGTCCTTTCCTAACACCGAGACCTTTTCAGCATAATTGGCTTCATAGTTGGCGAAAAAATCGCTATAGTTAAGCATGCTCGGTATTGAGTAATCTTGGGATGGGTGACCTCCTAAAAAGATGCTGCTAGATGACCGCAGTGGTAACCATTGAAAACCCAATACTGTCAGATGACTACAATGGCTAAGTGAGGGAATTATCGGTAGAGGGTTAGACCATTACATTTTACGACATTATGCTTCCAAATGTGAGGTTATTCGTTGCATGAAAATAATAAAACCATGATTAGTTAGTAAGTCAAATAGTTAAGTACTTAACCTAATAACAATAAGCTCTACTAACAATAAACTCTGTAATTCATCATCATTGAATTAGCATAACATTAAACAATTTATCAAGAAATACGTGAGACGATGCGAAATTACTCACTGGGCACCAATACTTGCTACCGTCACTATGGTCCACTTATATAATTGTTAGCCAATTTAACTAAGTTTGGTGCTGCTTTTTTTTATTAAAAAAAATTACTTTGAAAACATATTTATAGCAATAGTTTTCATCTTAGTGTTTGGTAAAGATTTCGTAAAGTATTTTTTATGCAAAACACTTCCAAAATCTATAAATTTTAAAAGTGGGGGAGAATGAGCTTTTAAAAGCTTCAAAAGCAAATATTATAGTTCACCCTAATTTCAGAATTTATTTTCCAATTCTATTCCATCTTTTTTTATAACTGACAAAAATTATCCTTGAATCTATATATGATCACCAATTTTTATTCGTCATATTTTATTCTTTAAAGATAATTATTTTTTATTTTCAAACTACATTTTATGTTATACCGTATCACTGAAATATACTTTTATTTATCAACAATAAATATTAAGAAATTATTGATTTTTAAAAAGTGGTTAAGAAAAATTAAACTTTTAGTAATAATACTAATTATTAAATTTAATATTACATGTATGTACTCTAATAGTAGAAAATTTACTTATTTTATGCATAATAAAATAGAATAAACAATTTTCAGAGATATGTCTGCTTTTGTCATTTTCTCACTAACTATAGCTGAACCTGATATTTTCAGAGATATGTCTGCTTTTTAAATATCTTTAGATTTAGTTTATAATTTGCAACCATTCAATTGCTTTTTTTACAAAGCTAGGCACAGTAACGTACATCGGCAACCATTCGATTGCTTTTTTTACATAGCTCCGCACAGTATCGTACATCGACAACCATTCAATTTTTTTTTTTTACATAGCTTGACACAATAACGTAATCGGAAAAGCACTTTTGTAAAGTTCTAGATTTAGTTTATAATTTGCAACCATTCAATTGCTTTTTTTACAAAGCTAGGCATAGTAACGTACATTGGCAACCATTTGATTGCTTTTTTTACATAGCTCGGCACAGTAACGTACATCGACAACCATTCAAATTTTTTTTTACATAGCTTGACCCAATAACGTAATCGGAAAAGCACTTTTGTAAAGTTCTAGCAATACCAAACTAATTCTAAGTATTAGCTAATAAAAACATATTTATTATCATCATTAGTAGAATAATTTATATATTATCATTTTTAATTTGTCATTTAACAAAATATTATCATGGCTAATTAATAGACTATTTATTATGAAGAATTATGGAACCTTAATGACAGGATAAATTTTGTCCGTTAGATGCATTTATAATCTCAATCACAAACCATCAATTATCACAAACGATTACATCCCTAGTTTCTAACCGTAAATATATGTTTACGGTTAGGATATTCTAGCCGTATGTACCACACCACCTGTATGTTTTTTGTGTTACGGCTTGGTCGACCTATCAATTTTCCTAGTCGTAATCGGAAAGCGGTTAGGAAAACCATACGTATAATTTTACGGTTGGGAAGTGCCTAGCCATATATTTCTCTGATAACCAAAAAAACAATGGACTCCTAGTTACGGCTAGGTATCATGTCCCTAACCCAGCCGTAACATAAAGTGATTTTGGGCAATATAACGGCCAGAAGTTCTTCATTTCCCATCCGTTTTTTGTATTTACGGCTGGGAGTTCCTCAGTTTCCAACTGTGGTTATCTATTTACGTCTGGTTCGACACATTTTCCTAGCTGTAACAGGCAAAAAACTCAGATTTTGCTCCGATTTTTAACGGATTTGAATCGATAAAATTATTATTGGGAGTTGATCATAAGGTTTCCCTGAATATTGTGGCGAAGGGTTTCATCATTTTTCTTCAAAGTTTTTCAAAAAAATTTCACCTAAATCACCCTTTTTTCCTTCTTCAAAATCCAAAAAAAATCAAGTTTTGATTTGCAAAAGATTAATGATCTGATTAGTTTAATCTATTCACTAATACTGATTAGTTAGCTTAATCATTTTAATTAGCACTAATCAATTGAGGGTACATTAGGCATTACAAAAAATTAAGATAAGGGGTTCTATGAATTACTATTTCATGACCCCACGAAGCCCCAAAAAACTCAACCATTTAAAGCCCCAATAATAGGATTCTTTCTTAAAAGAAAGAAGAGTTAATGCACGCTTCAATGAGATTAATACGGTAGGATTCACCACAGCCATAGATTTATCTCTTGTGAGAGCGAATCAGGAGCGCCACTTACACAGGCTCAGTTATCCAAACTGTGCCATATATTCTTGATGTAGTATAACCGAAATATATAAAATCCGAAAATGATAGCTTGATCGAATTTTCCTCCCGTAGAAAAATCCCGCAAGAGATAGAGAAGAGGGACCCATTTTACATGGTTCTTATCCCAATGTTGAGAACATGAAAAGGACTGTCAGATTTGCACTCGGGAGAGAACGCGGTAAGTCTATCATCTCTCTATAAAATCTCTTTCGTTAAAGTTTTTTTTTTATTTCTACAATATTCCTTTTTTTTTTTCATGTTGTACCCTATATTATATTTTCAGTATTATAAACATTATTCGGAAAAGATTATCTCGGAATTTGAGATCCGCCTATTTAATGACACAACGAAAATCTAAAACTGCATCTTTGGAACAACTCTATTGAAGTGGGAAAATGTGCAAATTTATCCATTTTCATCCCATAGTGGGATAGGCAAATGGTTAAATTGGATGGACAAGGGTTCAAATGTGAGAGATTGCTCGTCCCTTCTCAAGTTGAGTCGATCATCCCAGATAAAGCCGAGTCTCGGCTCTGGTTGAGACGACGGTCATCTCATGTTGAGGCGATCAACCTTATTTTAGACGGCAACGTCTAGTTCCATTTAACGAATCTAATCTCATTTTTTATAAATTCAAATATTTTCACTTCTAAATCACACCTTCTCCGCCTTTTACACCCATAGGAGCGACTCAACTGTATATTATCATGTGGAGTTTACCGTAGATAAATCGTTATCTCTATATAAAAACTTTGTAGTATGTTATCCGCCTTGAGTGTGAACGACGATAAAATGGTTTAGTGAGTCTGATACCACTGACCCAAATAATTGTAATGCAGTTGCATTGATTTGTCGATATCAAACTATAAGGAAACAAGAGAAAGAATTTATTGATTTAGTTCGGGGTGTCGATCGATATCGACAAAGGGGTGTAACCAATACTGAAGTTATCTTACGAACTCGAACAGAATGGCAAACATGTAAAAGAACAAATTTTTCTTAGATAACCCGTATGGGATGTTAAAAAGTACACATACTACTCGAGCACGATGTTGATGGAGTTGTTATATATTTAATTAACTGAAAATTTAAATTTAATTTAATTTTACTTTTTTTTCTTCTAAATAGATAAGTATTATGTAACAATTAATATTAATTAAATTGAATATTATTTTCCTTTCTAAATAGGTTAGTTCTAATTTTACTTTAACATCGTTAGGTTTACATATATAAGCATAATTATTCAATCTCTTTTTAGTTCGCCCTGTTATACGTGCCCCTGTATTCTAAACCCTTCATATGATGCCGCACCTTGAGATCCTTCACCTGGATTTCCAAACCATTAATTCAACACTTGATATGGAGATCCTTCCAAGTCTAATAATTTTTTATAATCTTGATAACCTTGAGTAATTTTTTGAGTGGCTTGACGATATGGAGATTGTTGCACTGGATGATAGCCTTCTCTTAGCATGATGTTGGCTTGTGAGTCTCCCACTGTATCCTGTGATATCTGAGTTCTAGTATGGATTGAAAAACTAGGACTAAAGCTCGTGGTCTCTCGGATTCTATGTTTCTCTTGTACGTAGATACGCCTAGTTTCCATATTTGTTAACACCATTTGATTCAGTTGTTCTACCAATTATTCGCGGTTGCCCGATGTTCTCGTATATGAATTAGGGCAGTCGAGATCTTGTGAGACTATTTGAAGTATCCGACGCTCTCCAATGAGAGTAAAAGAGTCTAGCTCCCACTTCAATTCTGGCAAATCAGACCCAGCCGATGAAGCTTTATAAGGTCATTTTGAAGGCGTTGATGAAGATAAAGCTCCCGATGAATGATAACTGGTGAAACATGGAACAACCGACGATGGATATGTTTAACAAGGCGGTAATGATCTACCCATTGCTGAAAAATCCTGCCCATAGACGTGTAAAACTTTTGACCAATTATCAGCTCTACCAGCGATTTAAAACACTTGTTGTATTGTTAGAGCCTTGCTCGGTTGAACCCACCAAGCGTTGGTATGTCAAGGTTGGTTGTCATATTTTAGAATCAAAACTCAATTAAAGTCGCTTGATTAAATATACTAGAGTCAACTTTGTTTAGGTTAGACTAGAAAGCCTAGGAATGTTGAGACATACAAGTATTACCTTGAAGACCTGAAGATTGTGAAGACGTATCGACTAAAACGAAAAGATCATCCTTCCACTTGAGGTATTGTGATACTGACTTGACTTGTTTCCATTCCTATCATTGCTTTAAAGTCATTTAAGATTGAAAACATAACATGCGAGGTTATTTTATTATGATCAAAGTGTCAAGGAAGAATATTTTGTTACGAAGTATAACGTTTATCGTTTGAACTTCGTAAATGTGACATCGGCATAATCTATGTAACTCTTTACTTGATTGTGCATTGGATATATGTGTGATTTCATCCTAGGAAACTATGTTTTATTACATATGTTTAAAGGAAATACATATACGAAACTTGTTTCGTAATCAAAAGGAAATCAATAGGCGTTTTGGTCCGGTTTTCATTGAAGATCTATTGGATGACCAATTCGAACCTAGGTAATATCTTTGGTAGAAACGATCTTGAATTATGTTAGAGTTATGGTAGAACCGATCTTTACCTAGTTTGGGATATGTGGTAGGACCGATCTTGACTTATGTTGAAAGCCTCGGTGGAACCGGTCCTTACATATATTGGGATACATGGTAGAACCGATCCTAGATATTGTTGGGAGTCATGGTAGAAGGGATCCATACCTATTTCTGGTGACTTGGTAGAACCAATCTTAACCTATTTTACGAGTCATGGTAAACCGGTCTCAAGAGCAAAACCGATCCTTCATATTCACATATTACTTTACGGTTTTGTATGAGTTTGGAATTAGGGTTTGCTAAATAGGAAAGTTCTGGATGTCGACATATTTTGGACATGAATATAATTCTTATATTTTATTGTCCAAAGATATTCCTTGATACTGAAAGTGATTCCGATCCGAAATATTGAGAATCTTTTAATTAAGATTTTCGATTATATGCTTTTGATTTTCCAGCAAATCAAAACAAATATCTTGGAAAGTTATATTAGTTAAGTGATAAATAATATTAGATATTTCATTTATAATGAGAGATTTCGGAATTAAAGGTTGGATATTAGTTGGAAATAGGAAAACCCAAATTAGGTATTGTTGATGGTGGTTTTTAGCTTAGGGGTAAAATCGTCAAACCCTAGTCAGACAGTGACGTCACAGAACTTGAGTAATAATGTCCAAACCAAGCGCATTTATTGAACCCTTTAATTTGTCTGCAAGAAAATTACCAGGGTACCTTTTTTTAATGCTAATTAGGGTTTCGACAGGCCAAAACCCTAATTCTCACACTGCATGTGCCAATGGAAAACCATGCCAGCCACACCTACCGCGCCAAGGCATGCCAACCATGCTAGCTGCACCCCTGTGCCAATGGCAAACCATGCCGACCACACCTACCGCGCCTGGCATGCCAACCATGCTATCTCGCACCCTGTGCCAATGGCAAACCATGCCGACCACGCCTACCGCGCCAAGGCATGCCAACCATGCTAGCCGCACCCCGTGCCAATGGCAAACCATGCCGACCACACCTACCGCGCCATGCCAAACGCACCTTGCCATGACCCCATGCCAACCTAGCCGCGCCACCTTGCTGGCCTTCCCTACGCGGCTACCAAAACGAAGGCGTGCGGCAATCAACGGTCGCCCTTCAATCCCAGGAGCAAATCCTATCCGTCTGAGGTTACCAAACGACCTTTGGCCCAAAGCCCTAGCTTAGTCACGAACCTAGCTTGATCACGGCAAACCTTGGCCCCACATGCCAAGCCAAACCGCACCTAGCCAAGCTAGCCACGCCATGCTCCCATTGCAAACCCTTGGCCCCACATGCCAAGCTAAACCGCACCTAGCCAAGTTAGCCATGCCATGCGCCCATGGAAAACCCTTGGCCCCACATGCCAAGCCAAACTACACCTAGCCAAGCTAGCCACGCCATGCGCCCATGGCAAACCCTTGGCCCCACATGCCAAGCAAACCGCACCTAGCCAAGCTAGCCACGCCATGCTCCCATGGCAAACCCTTGGCCCCACATGCCAAGACAAACCGCACCTAGCCATGCTAGCCGCACCATGTGCCAACGGCTTGCCAAACCCTTGTCCCCACATGCCAAGCCAAACCGCACCTAGTTATGCTAGCCTCCCCATGTGCCAACGGCTTACCAAACCCTTGGCCCCCACATGCCAAACGCACCTAGCCGCGCCACCATGCTGGCCTTCCCTACTCGGCTACCAAAACGAAGGCGTGCGAAAATCGACGGTCCCCCTTCAATCCCAGGAGCAAATCCTAGCCCTCCAAGGTTACCAGATGACGCATGGTAACCTTTAGCCCGAAAACCTAAGTTTGGCCATGCCAAACCACGCCATGCCAACGGCATGCCAACCTAGCCGCGCCTCCATGCCACGCCAATGGCATGCCAACCTAGCCGCGCCACCATGCCATGCCAATGGCATGCTAACCTAGCCGCGCCACCATGCTGGCCTTCCCTATGCGGCCACCAACAAACGAAAGCGTGCAAAGATCAACGGCTACCTTTCCTCTTAAGATACAAAATCTTGACCGTCGAAGGTCACCAAGCTACCAAGTCTACCGAGCTCGACTTTCCAGGCAACAACCCTATGCTACATGTTTTCCACAAAAACATTCGAGACATCAACGCATATCACAAACTGGGGGATCCTCTTTGGGTATAGGTTTGGCGGTTTACAGCGTGCGGCGTGCACTACGCCCGTCATAAGGAAGTGTCATAAGGGTGAGGCCGTTCGTAAATACAGGGAGTTAAAAGTGAAACGTTCATGGGACATCAATTCCACACGTTAATGTTTTTATGGAACATCAATTCCATGCGTTAACGATTTTATGGAACATCAAATTCCATGCATAAGGTTACCACCTCCTCCCATTTACTTACCCATTTTTCCATTCCTTAATGAGACCGGGGTACGTTTCACTTCGACTTGTATAAATATGTCTTACCTATTTCCACAGAACAACGAGTTCATTTGGGGAATACACAACACTCAGAAATACTTGCTATCTTACCATTTGTTAGCCTTCCCACTTTTCTGATACAAGTCGTAGTAACACAACTACTCTTCCAGAATCAACTATTCTGGTCTCATCACTTTCCTTGCTTCCCTCCCCAAAACCAACCCATTCTCCTTCACTTTGTGACCGAAGCAAGTCTGGAACGGCCATTTCTTGGTTTAAATTTGGACTTGTATGATTTATCTCTCGAATCTAAAGTACTCCCTTGCAGTACATTGTTTAGGGTTTAAATTGTTTCTCACCCGTACACCCAAAATTACCGAAATCAGCAGAAACCATTTTCACCCTCAAACAATTGGCGACCACAGTGGGAGGTTGATCTTTCGGTTACAATGTCAATTTTCGACCATCGATCTTTAGCTTCGACCCAGACATCATGATGATAGAAGCAGGCGACCCGTTCAGGGATCGACGACTCAGTTACCAGACGACCCGACTATCAGACATGACACGGCAAGGGATGATTGGGGACTTCCTAGAGGATAGAAGCAAACGATCCGCCCGAGAATTGACGACTCGGTTATCAGGCAACTCAGTAACGACTGGGGACTTTCCACAATCACGACGGTGCTTCCCGTAAAACCTGGTCTTACACCCGGAAAGTTTCCTTTTTCATCAGGAGACCTAAAAAACCAAGTAAGTCCTACCCAGAAAAAATGCGTGGTTTACCTTTTCAAGTTTTCACCGGAATAAAAAAAAAACACGCAATAGCCATGTTCTGTTCCACCCCATGTCATCTACCAAACACACGGTTCCATGGTTTTCCTGGGATGCCGGCAACACTTTCAACCAAGACAACATCATTTCCAAAAAAAAAAACAAACAGTTCAATCCTAAATGATTCATTCCATGAGAATAATCCAAAACCGTCAAGGTAACATTTATCTATCAACCCCAAAAAAAAAATCCAGAAAATCAAAACCATATACCAGGCGCTTCCATTTGTCTTTCAAAAATAAAATAAAGAAGTTCAGAAGACAGAAATGTATTCAAGGAAAGTTTTCCAATAGCGGCTTGCTCCTCTTAGCAAAGGCCTCCCTCTTGCTCTGGAGAGCCGCCCTTTTCAACTTCAGCTGCCTGCATAATCTTTTGAATTCCGCTTCCTGCTTCTTCACCATGTCTGCGGAAGGACCTTCGACTGTTTGGGCCAGTAACTTTTCAACCTCGGAGAAACCATCGACGAACCAAGGAGCATTGAACTCGAACTTTATGCACATGTCACGGTGGAACCTCCAGCTCGAGATTACGTCCTCAGAAACTGTTTGCTATAAGGAAGGAACTTATCAAGTTTGCTATAAAACTGGAAAAAGGCGTCCTTCCCTCTTGGCGGTTTGTTTCTTGGTTCTCTGTACGCACACTTGGATCAGCTGATCTCGGATATGTGTGCTTCAAACGGCTATATGACAGTGGATTCGTACATTCATGCCGCCTTTCTTCAGGCATGGCTGTGGGAGCACTTCGAGAAGTACGCCCCAAAACCGTTGGATGTACTTCCCGAGTCTTGGGGTAGCTCCAGGATAATGCGCTGGTCGAATAGGCGTCCAAAGATTGGCTCGAACCTAGTTGGATTTCTTGAAAACTCGTACACGGTTAATTTTCGTCCATGGGCTCCGGTGCATGCGTCTATAACTCAGATCAGTACCTTTGCTCCTGTTCCGAACATGTCTTTGTCTTCTGATAAAGAGGATCTGAGTGTTGGAGAGATGGTATTCATGCGAAGCTGCACGCCCGGTCATGTACCGTCTTTCTTTCGAGGATCTTGCAAAGCGATCTCTTACATCATTGATAGGGCGGCTCGGCATATGGGTTTTGACCAAGGGGTACCACTCGTTCGTCAGCCGGTTGTTCCATAAATCCCGTTGTCCACTGTTCTCGATGCTAGTGCTCTTGCGTCGGGTCAAAGTCTCCCTTTTCTGCTTGCGGAACGAAATCCATCAACAACCTCCAAATATAGCATATTTTGGCAGGATGAGTTTCTTGCTATCCATGGATTCGTGAATGATGTGGTAAAAAATCGTCGCGGTAAGCCTTCTCCTGCGATTTTAGCGAAACATCCATTGCTGAGGGATCCCAAGCGAAAATCCGTTAGCCCTGATGCAGATAGTCCCTAAGTAAAGGAGCGAAGATCTAAAAGCCGTGCTGGTGGTTTTCAGTCGAATCCGATGGCTCTCCCGACTTTTAGCTCTTCCAATATGCGAGTACGTATAATTTTCTTCCTGATTCAGTCGGATTGCGTATATCTTTGTCTCATTTCTGAGTGTCTGTTCTTGTGCCTTGCCTAGGGTATTAGCAGCGTGAACGCCTTCACTAAACTTGCACGTAGTCAGAAAACTGCAACTCTTGAGATGGAAGGCAGCGATGCTGAGCCTACCCATGGAGAAGGGGAATCCGAGGAGGATGAAATCTCAGAGTCCAGAGATGGCGAGAGTAGTTCTTCCGATAGAAGTGCTGAATCTTCCTCTAGTCGGTCTGAAAGCGAATCAGTGAGTCTTCTCCATGCTCTTCTTCTTCCTTCCTTCTTCCTCTCCCTTTTAAAAAAAAAAAAAAAGTGTCTAAGCCATGATATCACAGAGCGAATAGCTGGTTCTGAAGACGAACTTGAGATGGAAACTGGTGAAGACACGGCTTTGTCTCTAGCCGTGTCAGCCAAGCCTGGTGTCTTTGAAACAGAGGCCGATCAAGATGGAAGCGTTGTTGTGACTCAGACAGCGGAGATTGCTCACGTGAATGTTGGCGCAATTGTTGTTAGGAATCCTTCGCCGCCATCGATGCGGTCGCAGCGCCACCTTTTGTTCCTCCATACCGGTTCCTTATCCAGGATCACGTGTTGATTGGGGGATTTAGCGTGCCAGCTAAACATGATGCGTTATATACCAAGATATGGGAAAGCTACGGTCATATTGCCACGACCAAGAAAATTACTAGCCGATACGCGCTGGTCAAGCGTGTGGAGGAAGCCTTGTCTTCGATCTTAGGGAGAAGGTGTTGAGGTTGTGAAGGTGTTGGCTTGCTTATGACTTGTAACAGAAAGATGAGCAAGCTCACGGTTGATGCAAGCAGGCTCTGAGTGTTTGAATACGGTCTGTATTAACACTTGGTTTCTGTCGTCTGAACTTGTGTTGTTCTCCGTTATTCCTTGTTGTTTTTGGAAATAGGGCGGAGACCCTATTTATACAAGTCATTGAGCCTCATTCACGTTTCTCGTGGGAAGTGGAGGTAGTGGAATGATGGAGTAGTGGAGTTGTGTGTCGGTAACACACGACCAGTCTTACCCACTTTTCCTGTTCATCTCTAACCGTCCATGACTTCCTAACACGTTCTTGTGATGGCGCGTTGCACCCGCACGATGTAAACCGCGCAGACCAATACCCCGATATGCATCCCCGGTTTGTGACATGATTGATGTCTGGAATGTGGATCGTGGATCCACGAAAGATAGCATGTAATCTTTGAATTGAATAATCGCGTTATTCGGAAAGTCGATACTTGTGAAGTACCGTGTGTATTTTATGCAGTGCGCATTACGGTGTGGTACGGTGATGGGTAATGACTCCTCACTAACCAAATAACTCCCGACCGGGGTTGTATAACCAAGTCTGGTGAGGTCGGACGGACGAGATGATGTTTGAGACACTCATCTGCGACCGTTGATGAAATTGGGGTTTTTAAAGAGGTGCGCAAGCATCACTCTTCAGCTTGGTCGAAACCAAGCGTGGGAAGAATTTTGTAGAGGACCGACCATACATGCGTGTTGACGGCATGATGGTGTACACGTCCATGTCTCACCGTCTCGTGAAGATGCAATCTAGGCCACTCAATTTGACCGTCAAAGAGGAGTGGTTGAGATCGGTTTGCGGCAGAAATCCCTTGCCGCAAAGGAGTTGGAAACCGCATGACATCCCAAGTTTGGGCGTGCGTTCCAAGACGACCCATCTTGGTCGGTCTTGGTTGATCATACCAGCGTGTAGGTGGTAGGCTAGTGTTCACACCTATACCTGATTATCCCATGAAAACGTGATCTAAGCCACTCAAATCATCCAGGTGAAGTTGAGCGGTCGAGATCGGTTAGGATTTGGGAGATGTAACCGCGTGAGTTTGGTCGGGCGTTTTGGATTAGCCGGGCATGGTATGCCTTGGCCGACCGCAAGAGGAGGTAGATGGGCCCACGGTGGTCATCTTTGGTATGACCGGCCTTGGTTAATCCAATTTGTGACCCTCCATTCGTACCGGAGAAGATGGACGCGCGTGATGACTTGAAGCCCTAATTTTGGCTTTCAAAGCCGCGCGACCATGCTCTTTTGGGCGGACGAATTTGTTGTAACCAACCATGGTTGGCTTTGACCGATTGGTCAAGTGTGTAGGCGGTCACACGGTGATTGTGTCGACATGCTCCGGGCCCTTTGAGTCTACATCTACACCCTCCATCTATGCCTGCGAAGATGGACGGTTGAGACCGTTTTGCGACACATGTAATATGCCGCAAACCCTAATTTAGGGTTTTCCGTCCATAATGCTTGGTATGGACGGTTTCTTGGCAAGCGAAGGCCAATGGTCGACCATGCGGGGTCGGCTGTGTGTATTCCATACCTGCTTGGGGGTGATGGAGTTGATCTGTGGTCATCCAATCATGCTTGTGGAGTTGGATGACCGCGATCGAATCATATTTGGCAAGCTAAGGCCGTGTGTATTCCATACCGCTTGGGGGTGATGGAATTGATCCGTGGTCATCCAATCATGCTTGTGGAGTTGGATGATTGCGATCGATCATATCCGAGACCGATACTGGTCAAGTCCGGATGCTCAATCGGGCTAGTATAACACACCGAGAGGGGCTCAATCGGGCTAGTATAACACACCGAGAGGGCTCGGGCTAGTATAACACACCGAGAATCGGCTGTACGGGTATTTCGTACATGGATTCATTATAGTGCTTGGAGGTTCGTGTTACTCTGTAAGAGTAACACTCAGTCGTCATGCCACACCGATAATGGGTACAGAAATACAAGGCCGATATGAAATTCACAGGAAGGGATTGTTGCTTTGCATGCTCCAACCTGGAGGAATTTCATGTATTCACGAGAATGGGATTGTTGCTACATGCTCCATTCTTGGTGAATTAAGTGAGGAGTATCCGTCACTTATAAACGGCTTTATCTTTTACAAGATGTCAGCGCATGATTTTTTGGTTACTTACAAATTTAACCTTAAACGAAAATCCACCATCAACATTAAGTCCCCTGCCTAGCATATAATGGTTACACTATTGTGTGGTAGGCATGAGATGGTGACATACAGAATGACCAAGCTAGAGTGAATACATATTTACTAGGATAGTTTCACATTGTCGGGCGTTTCCCTGGAACTGGTCGGTCTTGATTAAGGATGCGAAGGAAGCAGGACTTGATCCGGTGAGTCGCTTTGGTTCCTCTTGTACATGTATGAGCTCGGCCGCTCCTTCGTGTGTACTTCCTTAGTTATACACGGCCTTCCTCGGGTATATTTGATAAGCCTTGTTGATTGTTATCCCGAATTAGTAGCCTTCATAGGTGGTAAGTAGAGACTTCTCTTCCTTCGGGATTACGTCGACTTGTGAGATTATAAAGAATCATCTCAACGTGGTCGTTTATTCTATATCCGGGTATCTCGTGCACTTGCTCGATTTTCGATTAGCTGATCGATAGTTTTTGATGATCCTCTTTTTTTTTTTTTTTTTTTTTGTGTGTGCTCATAACCTCTTCTTCTCTGCAGATTATCATGGAAGCGGTAGACGCTCATTCTGTTGCTTCCCGTAAAGAAGTTTTGAAGTTGACAAGCCCGAAAACCATGCGCATGGAGAAGTAATGGCTAGGATTGATCTTCCACTTCGCGAAGTCGGCCGTGCTATACGGGGATGTCTATCTCCCACCTTCGTATTGTCGAGGACGTATCGTGCACTTTCAGCCGCAATTGACATGGAGGAGCGGCGGAGGCGCGAGGAAACGCTGCGGACACTAGTAAGCGCAAGGGCGAGAGAGATTTGCGGCGCGTTGAAGAGGCGGAGAGTTGAGCATGAACGACCTTTGAATGAAGGCAAGTGTGATTACCCGGTTCGGGGACGGCGTGATAATTCTTGATTCCGATCTGAGGAGCCCGAGCATTCGAAGGCAATTTGCGTGGCCCCTGGTGTTGCTATGCCCTTTGATGCTCCCGCTGAAGATGTTGGGATGGAGTGCGCTGCTGCTTGCTTTGATGCATGGGGATGCCCGATGCGAAGTTGAGGAAGATCCGGAGGGAGGTGCATCGACAGTGACGGAGTCGACGGTGATGTGGGCGAGACCGACCCTCTTGATGATTGAAATTTCTTTTGTTTTGTTTTTCTTTCCAAGTATATTACGCATGCTCGAACATCTTCCTTGTACTCGGTGGCGGGTGAGTTCAAGGTTTTTCTTTTGATTATTTGAATAAAGCTTTTCTTTACAATCCTTTGCCAAGATCAGAATCGAACCTTCTCGGGCGCAAGGGTGCGCGCTTCATACATAATTCTTAATGATAAAAGAAGTTATATTGTAATGGAATATCCACGGACCCGTGATGCAATATCTTCCCGGCTTTCTTTGGGCGGATGGCTCAAATCATTTTCCGCACACGTTCTATTCCCTTCATCCCGTGAGATGTTTGCTTAGGGTTTCTTTTTCTTGCTCCAGTGGACTGATTTAAGGCCGACTCGGGGTTGGTGTTTTAGGAGTAAAGAGGTTCTCGAGATGAAAATAATGCTTCAATTGAAAATTGAAAATTGAAACCCTAGCTATGAATGCAAGTATTGCAATCATTTTATGGAGGGATTACAAATATGACATGAAATTATAAAAGGAAACACGCTGGAAAAATATAGCACAGCGTTTTAAGGTGTGTAGGATCTTTGGAAAGTGGTAGCACAAGTATCTTAAGTTCGGTAAGGTTTGAGCCATCGTGAGTGAACCGTTATGCCCTCCAGGTTATCGGCGTTGATGAGCTTGCGGTAGCCACCTAGGATAACATCTCGCTACAGTGTACGGTTCATCTTCTCTTTTGGTAGGTGAGTCAGGTAGAGTGGTCATCTTCACCGTCATGTTTCCAACATTGAATGTAGTCGCCTTCGTCACTAGGTCTCCAATTCCGAATGGGTTTGAGCGTGCAGACACTTGGACCTTGGCCTTGTTGTCTTTGACCAAGACAACTTCTATGCTCCTGATAAAACGTTTGAAAGGGGCGGCTTCCCATTCACATCTCCTAGCCGGGGTTGGTTTGTCGGTTGGAGCCAGTCCCCAGGACTTGTCAGAATGAGGGGCGGTAGTTTGCAAGGAGGGTTGTGTGATGAGACTTACTTGAGACCGGAACCTTTCAGTGTATGCCGACAGGCTCTCTCCGGAAAATTGTGTTACGTCGGAAAGTTGTCGATGCGGCAGCAAACAGTCATCAGGGGGTCCAGAAGGCGTGTTGGAGATTCTCTCAGGTACTGACACCGGTAGAGGACAGACCTCCAGTATGGCTTTGTTGTCCTGCATCCAAGAGCTTCCTAGGATCATGTCGTAGTTGGGATGATCTTTGACTACATAGAACTTTGCTCGTGTTGAGGCGTCTCCCAATTTGACTTCAAGGTCGATGTATCCATACGCATCTCTAAGCTCTCCTCCCGAATCTTTGACCACAGTTGGGTGACGAGTAGCCTCTTGCTTCGAAATCTTTGCCGCTCTCAAGGTCTTGACAGTAATGATGTTAAATTCGGAAGCCGTATCGATCAGCGCGTTATCAAACTCAACGCCTCTCAAACGAGTGACGGTTAGGAGTCCCCAGTTCCCTTTGCTCGCATCTTTCAGGGAAAGGCGAGGTTCTTGGACCGGTTCAGGATACAGGCGCCTGCCTGACACAACGTGGTTGAGGGCCGCAAATATGTCTTGACGCTGCCCCTTGGAGAAATATAAGATTTCACACATGTGCTCCATCATAGATTGCACGGTCTTGCGAACGAGTCCCCGAGAAATCATGCGGTTCCCGACGGGTAGAGGATCCCTATGAACGCCTTCGTTTCCAAGCCGGAGTTCCCCGGTCTCTACCTTTTCCCCGAATATTTGTTTCAACTCGTTGCAATCTTTGGTTGGATGATGGACGAACTGTGGTAGCAACAGTATCTGGGATCTGCTATTTCTTCCTCGGTCGGAGGACGCCTGATAGGGGGTAGTTTTACGGCATCATCTTGGATCCACGCTTCCAAGAGCTCTATCACTTCATTCATGGGAAAAGGAAAACCCGTGTCTTTGGCGTTTTGTGCGGGAGTTTTGTCTGTTCCTTTTCGAGACGAAGTCTTGTGTGCCGAGGATGTTCGCTTGGTTTGTTGTTCCGTTATCGAAGCTTTCCTCTTTTCTCCTCCGCTACCACACTCACGAAGGGCCGGTGTTGTATTGTTTGTTTGTGAGACGCCTGCTTCCTCGACTTTCACGCAAATCTTCACTTCGAACAACTCTGGTTCTTTCTAGTAATGCTGGTGCAGTTGTTGCTGAACGTTTTGCAGCTTCGTGGAGTTCAGAGAATGTTTGAAAGCCCAGATTCTCTAACAGAGCGCGGTATATGGGTATCATCCCATTGATGCATGATTCCACCAATTTCCGTTCGGTAACATTCGGGTCGTGACAGTCCAGTGCTTGGCTTCTGAATTTTTTAACGAAGTCGTTGGGATGTTCATTGTTCCGCTGGAGAATTCTTCCCAGGTCTGAAAACGTGATTTGTTCAGATACGAAGAAATACTTCCTGTAGAAAGCACTGACCATCTCGCTCCAATTGGATATGCTGTTAGGCGCAATGTTGTTGTACCAGGTGTATGCCCTCCCCGTGAGTGATTTTGAGAATTCTTTTAGGCGTAAAACATGATTGTATTCATGTTCCCCCAAGGCTTCCAAGAATCGAGAAATGTGTTCACGAGCATTACCAGTACCGTCGTAGAGGGAGAACTGGGGAGAGGTGTAACCTCTTGGTAGAGGAATTCGTTGCACATCTTGAGGGTACGGCGGCTGATGTTGGTGTATGTCCGTTCGGTCCCCTTTTCCTCGATTTTGGAGAAGTCGCTCTAGATCTTCACGCGTAATGAAGTTGGAAGACTGGCCTCTCTCCCCTTGGCGCTCAGGAGCAACACGAGTTTCTTCATTCATGTGAGTCTGAGTGGAAACACCTGCTCCGGGTGTATTGAATGCATCTCTCGCCGACTCCAAGGGTTTCCGTGAATCTTGCGGTAATCGTTCGATCAAAGTTTTAAGGAAAGTGAGTACCTCTTTCTCGAGTTGCGGCCATATCTGTTTGAGTTTTAGCAAGAACTTCTGTTTCTCCATCAAGTCTGCAATGGTACTAGACGGCGGCCTTCCTCTTGTGTCTCCGGCTCCTCGTCCTGGTGGAGGAGTGAAAGTTGTTGCTCAGTAACCACCGGAGGCGTTACGCTCGAAGAGATGCCGGGATTTGCGGCGCTTCCGGCTCGTGATGGGAGGAGTTATTCCTCTTTGGGATATCTGCTGCTACACTGGTGCTGGTGGTAGAAGTGACGGCTCCACGAGATGTGTTGACCACGGTAGCTCCACTGACAGGTACTTCAACACCAGGATTGTTATCCACAACGGCTCCATCAGAATTGATTGCTGACCCAGACCTTAATTCCACCATAGTGATTTTTTGATTGAATCGATTCTAAGATCTACCCTTTTGAGATTGATGAAATTGAATTGAATTTTGAAGAAATTGACTTTACAACCGAGAGATTAATCTCCCACTGTGGTCGCCAATTGTTGATGGGTGAAAACTACTCCTGCAGAATTTGGTAATTTGGGGTGTGGATGAGGAATGAATCTAAACCTTCAACAAATGCACTGCGCGGTGAGTGCTTGTAGATTCGAGAGATCAATCCGTGCAAGTCCGGCCTAAACCAAGAAATGGCCGTTCCACACTTGTTTCGGTCACAAAGTGAAGGAGATGGGGTTGATCTTAGGGAGGGAAGCGAAGAAGGTGTTGAGGTTGTGAAGGTGTTGGCTTGCTTATGACTTGTAATGAAAGATGAGCAAGCTCACGGTTGATGCAAGCGAGCTCGAGTGTTTGAATACGGCTCGTATTAACACTTGGTTTCTGTCGTCTGAACTTGTGTTGTTCTCCGTTATTCCTTGTTGTTTTTGGAAATAGGGCGGAGACCCTATTTATACAAGTCATTGAGCCTCATTCACGTTTCTCGTGGGAAGTGGAGGTAGTGGAATGATGGAGTAGTGGAGTTGTGTGTCGGTAACACACGACCGTCTTACCCACTTTTCCTGTTCATCTCTAACCGTCCATGACTTCCTAACACGTTCTTGTGATGGCGCGTTGCACGCCGCACGATGTAAACCGCCGGACCAATACCCCAAAGATGCATCCCCCAGTTTGTGACATGATTGATGTCTGGAATGTGGATCGTGGATCCACGAAAGATAGCATGTAATGCTGAATTGAATAACTGCGTTATTCAGAAAGTCGATACTTGTGAAGTACCGTGTGTATTTTATGCAGGTACTGCATTACGGTGTGGTACGGTGATGGGTAATGACTCCTCACTAACCAAATAACTCCCGACTGTGGTTGTATAACCAAGTCTGGTGAGGTCGGACGGACGAGATGATGTTTGAGACACTCATCTGCGACCGTTGATGAAATTGGGGTTTTTAAAGAGGTGCGCAAGCATCACTCTTCAGCTTGGTCAAAACCAAGCGTGGGAAGAATTTTGTAGAGGACCGACCATACATGCGTGTTGACGGCATGATGGTGTACACGTCCATGTCTCACCGTCTCGTGAAGATGCAATCTAGGCCACTCAATTTGACCTTCAAAGAGGAGTGGTTGAGATCGGTTTGCGCAGAAATCCCTTGCCGCAAAGGAGTTGGAAACCGCATGACATCCCAAGTTTGGGCGTGCGTTCCAAGACGACCCATCTTGGTCGGTCTTGGTCGATCATACCAGCGTGTAGGTGGTAGGCTAGTGTTCACACCTATACATGATTATCCCATGAAAACGTGATCTAAGCCACTCAAATCATCCGGTGAAGTTGAGCGGTCGAGATCAGTTTAGGATTTGGGAGATGTAACCGCGTGAGTTTGGTCGGGCGTTTTGGATTAGCCGGGCATGGTATGCCTTGGCCGACCGCAAGAGGAGGTAGATGGGCCCCTGGTGGTCATCTTTGGTATGACCGGCCTTGGTTAATCCAATCTGTGACCCTCCATTCGTAATTAGGAGAAGATGGACGCGCGTGATGACTTGAAGCCCTAATTTTGGCTTTCAAAGCCGCGCGACCATGCTCTTTTGGGCGGACGAATTTGTTGTAACCAACCATGGTTGGCTTTGACCGATTGGTCAAGTGTGTAGGCGGTCACACGGTGATTGTGTCGACATGCTCCGGGCCCTTTGAGTCTACATCTACACCCTCCATCTATGCCTGCGAAGATGGACGGTTGAGACCGTTTTGCGACACATGTAATATGCCGCAAACCCTAATTTAGGGTTTTCCGTCCATAATGCCTGGTATGGACGGTTTCTTGGCAAGCGAAGGCCAATGGTCGACCATGCGGGGTCGGGGCTGTGTGTATTCCATACCGCTTGGGGGTGATGGAGTTGATCCGTGGTCATCCAATCATGCTTGTGGAGTTGGATGACTGCGATCGAATCATATTTGGCAAGCTAAGGCCGTGTGTATTCCATACCGCTTGGGGGTGATGGAATTGATCCGTGGTCATCCAATCATGCTTGTGGAGTTGGATGACTGCGATCGAATCATATCCGGAGACCGATACAGTCAAGTCCTAGATGCTCAATCGGGCTAGTATAACACACCGAGAGGGGCTCAATCGGGCTAGTATAACACACCGAGAGGGCTCGGGCTAGTATAACACACCGAGAATCGCCTGTACGGGTATTTCGTACATGGATTCATTATAGTGCTTGGAGGTTCGTGTTACTCTGTAAGAGTAACACTCAGTCGTCATGCCACACTGATAATGGGTACAGGAAATACAAGGCTGATATGAAATTCACAGGAAGGGATTGTTGCTGCATGCTCCAACCTGGAGGAATTTCATGTATTCACAAAATGGGATTGTTGCTACATGCTCCATTCTTGGTGAATTAAGTGAGGAGTATCCGTCACTTATAAACGGCTTTATCTTTTATAAGATGTCAGCGCATGATTTTCTGGTTTTTTTTACAAATTTAACCTTAAACGAAAATCCACCATCAACAAATATAAATGAAGTACGTGATAAGAAAGAGTTCGTATCCACATAGAGGCAATTGTTGTTATAAAATTTCAGTTTCTAAAGTAACCAAGGGGGGATTTTTGTTGTTTTAACAAAGTAATAAAATAAAGCAAAGCAAATAATTGGAATAATCAATAAGGAGAAGATATTGGTTACGGGATAATATCATTCACAAACATGTATTTTCATCAATGATTAGAATTGATAATTTAATCTCTCATTTACTAAAAGTCCTAGGATACCTTGATCGCAAGAATATCCCGCTAATTCCCTGATTTCATCACAACCACATTAAAAGATGTATATGTGAATTCTTCCTAGAAAGCAACCTAATGTGTAAAAGCACAATCAAGTTTAACTCCCTAAAAGCAATAAGTTCTCTGGAATAAGACTAATCAATGCAAACGAACGTGTAAAAGCACTAATCCGTTTTAACAAAAGTTATGATTCACTTGTGACTAGTATGATATATCACTACAAGCACTACCCACAATTATGCTACTTAGAATCAGGGAAAAACAACTTTTTCGTATTGAAAACCCTAATATAGCTCTAGAGATGAATGCAAATCGGATTGATTCCGGACTCAACCTAACAAGTATTCAAATCATATAACACTATTAATTGTGAATCACAAACAATACATTACTGAGACAAAACTAATTCATAGATTCAAATAACATGTTGAGAAATCAACTTTATCCCATAACCAATAATATTTTTTTAGCTACTCATAGCTATGAAGTTCATCATAAAAATATTAATTGAATAGAAGAAGATGAACAAAAGCAAACCCTAGAAGCGTAAACAAAAGCGGCTCTCCAAGTTCCAAGAATAATATGTGATTTCCAAGTTGTAAAAGTCTTTCTTTTATATCCCTTCGCTTTCCAAAATTAGGTCAAGTCTCAAAGGTCCAATAGATAGAAGTCCACCAAGCCCATATGTGAGAAAAACCCATGTAGAAAATATGCCCCCAAAACTGTCGTCGGAAAACAGATATTATGACTGGAAATCGCCCGGAGAAGTGACCGGAAAACGGCTCAGGTGACCGGCAAAGTCCGCCCGGTCACCGGTCAACGATCCAACTCGGGTCAACCAGGAAAGTCACCTGAGTCAACACCGAGTCAGTCAACTCAGCTGAGTCAGGGCCTATTGGTTTGCCAGGCCAAAGCCATTTTGCAAAGGCCAAAGTTTGTGTTGCACCAGGATGGTGCATCACTACTTCACTTCCAGCCATAGTGGCCTGCACACTTCTCTGTTTAACCATCTCAGCTACAACTCCATTCTATGATCTTCCCTGTCTCGGAAAAACACACACTAACTCCCATTTCCAACAGCTGCAATGCCAACTAGTTCACAGCTCAAGCCAACCTGCAATCAGCACCACTACAAGCCACAACAAGCACCAGCCATTTCATTCCTGCAATATGCATATCCTAACATTCATCTAGCCACTGCATCTTCACAGCCTTGTAACTCTCACTGCCTATATCTTCCCAACACTGACTCAAGCTTCTCCATTATAGTCCCATCCTGCATATCACTAGTTAGCCACAACCAGCAGCAGTACTCTACTAACCATTTCAGCTGAAATTTCTTCTTGTTATCTGCAACAGAAACACCACAGTATCCATTGAACAACCATCTCATCTACTGCAGCTCAATTCTTCAATTCACAGTTTCAATTCATTATCAATTTCTCCTCTTCAGTTCTCACATCAATGCCTCTCCGACTCACAACAGCTTCATTCACTTCTCGGATTAACAACAAATCCCTAATTTCTTCTTCACCCCTTCTCATCCTGAGCTCCTAGGTCTAGCCTGCAACCATGTCTCCTAGTTGCACCACCAAACCACTAACCTTCATTGTTCATCACCATTCTGCTGCTGCAATTCCAGTTCGCTGCCAGACTTCCATTTGCCTGCAATACCAGCTCGGACAATCACTGCCATTCCATTGCCTGACTATCTGACTGCACCACCTGCAATGCTCCCTTGACTGTGATTCCCATTTCAGTCTATTCAACACACAGCGACACCACCAATTCATCCATCTGAACTGCAACCAAACACTCATCTAAGCTTATTCTGTAGCATTCATCTCAGCCAGCACAAAACCGCAACTGTAACACTCTCTAGACCACTGTAGAATCAACTTTACATTACAGTTGCACCTGCAATTGCATACAATCTCATACTTCGAATGCCAGCAACAACAACTTGCAACTGCACAGCAGCACCATTTCTGAAATCAATCATTCTCCCTTGCCTCCATAATCAGTAGCAGCACCACCATTTCATATTGCTACATAGTATTCTCTGTAGCCTCAGCTCAAGACCACCATAACAGCCAACACCATGAGCTCGATCTCATGCAGTTCATGAACCTCATCTCCAATTCCTCTTCTTTTCTTCAATTCGACGACAGCTTCACAACCACCATATCTCATCAGATCTACTCGCTTATAAACATCACCCATCATATCCAATTCAACTCTGCTCTCAATTTCTTCTTTGGACACCAGAATCACCACCATTAAGAAACCCTAATTACAGTTCTTCCTTGTATTCTTCTTGACATCAAAATTCACCATAGACATTCATAAATTTGAGTTTTGTTTCAAACCCATCTTCATTCTAACCCTAACAACACCAGAAAGTCTTCTTAAATCATCCTCTTATCCAAATTCCTTCATCTCTTCCCATTGATCTGAACCATCAATACCTCCATATACAATAACAGCAAACTCGATCTATTCCCATGGTGTTCTTCTTGAGTTCATCTTCTCTGAATTCCAGCAGCTGAGCCGCTACTTCTCATTAGATTTCAGGTGGAGAAAGTAAAGTAAGGATAATGAGACTGAATTTCAGATTTAGTGTAAGAATTGTTCTGGATATATCCACCCAAATAAACTGGATAAGGGCCAGCAAAAATCATATATGACTTGTCAGTTTCGCAGAACCGACAACCTAATTCAACCGTCAGTTTATTCTCCTCTTTCTGGTGTAACATTAGCTGGCTCCGAGTGTTGCTCGCCTGTGAATTGACCTCTTTGCTCCTTTTACGTTCCAAATAGACGTTTTCTCTCTCTTTTGCTCCTAAGGACCTCATTCCACCTAATAACTCAAAACTAAACATAAGAGATGCAATTCACAAGGATAATAGCAAAGAAAGCATAAATACTAGATATAAATCTAGGTGTTTTACAACACCTATCAAATTCCCCCACACTTAGACTTTGCTAGTCCTCGAGCAAATCAAACAAGACAATTCTAAAACATACACACAACTCCGTGTCGTCGAGGCTACGGTCACTTTTAGCATAAATAACAAGCCTTTGAACCCCTAGGAGTCCCTAGTGGACGAGTTTTAGTCTAGTGAGGGTTTACTAGAGATATACCCACAAAACCTACTTTTCCAACTTACTAGTTCTCCGAAATGATAGCATCCAACGCGCTAAGAAGACATAGAGATTCTGCACACTAGTCATAAGAAGTTAGACACATAAATGAACACAATCTCATCTTTAAAAGTTGAGAGAGAAATAACCATCCCTTCTCGAAAGAAATTCGGGTTCGGAGTGATCGAAAGTCTCGACTCTGCCTCACAAGAAAGGGTTTTATGAAGTTGCTCTCAATAATAAACAGCTCTTTATGGGTCACACATGTGTCCAGGTAGGAATGCAGAGATAATCCTGCGACACGTTAAATGGTAGGAAGGCAAACCCTCCGAATTGTTTTGAAAACCCACATCTTTTATCATTTTTGAAAACCCATTTTTCTGACGATCTCTAAGAAAGGAAATCAACCACTTAACGAAGGTGGGAATATGCTTACTTACCTCGTTATCCGTTCGACATGCAGCTAGCACCACTCTCACATCATCCATAGAAACGTCTTCGGTCTTCAATCCTTGTCTTCATCTTCATCTTCGTCTTCGGTCTTCAACTCTTGATGATAACTCTTGAACTTCGTATAATCTTGACAATATAACTCTTTTTCTTCAAATCCTTGTTGCTTGAAACTTCATTATGGATATTCCTTCTTTCCATTGGCTTCTTTATTGAAAGAACAAAACTAAAAACAAACCAAAATATGATACAATGGATTTTTCTTATCTCTCTTTTTTTTTTTTTTTTTTTCTCTTTTTTTTTTTTTTTTTTTTTTTTTTTTTTTTTTTTTATGAGTCAAGAAAAATAGAACAAATACAAAATGAAAACAAAACGAAACAAAACAATAAAGAGGAGGGATCCCCTCACACCTTTATTATCACACTATCTCACATGTTGGGCGTCATTTTTGCGAATAAAAATCAAACCGTAACGGATTTGAAGCTAATATTTTGGGGATATGTTCCTCTTACCAAGTTCTACATGCCTATCAAAAATGAGCACATTCCGAAATATAAAACCTCACAATCTACCGGTCTTAATTTGGACGGCCCGAAAGCCGTTGATTTTCAACGGCTCATTTTCAAAGTAATAGATGGTGGTGTTATATGTTTCGGAATACGCTCATTTTTGGTAGGTATGTTGAAATTGGTAAGAGGTACATATCCCCAAAATATTAGCTTCAAATCCGTTACGGTTTGGTTTTTATTTGCAAAAATGACGCCCAACGTGTGAGATAGTGTGATAATAAAGGTGTGAGGGGATCCCACTATTAATGAACCTAAAGAAAATTTCTCTTGTCTTTTTTTTTTTTTTTTAATTTTTTTTTTTTTTTTTTTTTTTTTTTTTTTTAGACAAGAGAAATAAACATAAACTGAAAAATAAAATAAGTACAAATGGTCATGGTGTAAGTACTTTACCGCTTGATTCTTCACAACTTGTATGTCTTGATATCATAAACTTCTCGAACTCTCATCCTTGATAATTTTCACTCTTGTACAATAGTCTTCAACTTGTAAAAATTCTGCTCCTTGTCTTGTTGATTTACTTGAATCTGAAATCTGCTCATTTTCGCATCTTGTTGCTTGTAAACCTTGAACGTCTTCAACTTTCCTTCGAATTTGTGATGCTCCTCTTGTTGATGATGATGGTGTTTCTATGGACCTGTTGGTGTAGAGAGGGATAAAGTGGATGGTGCTAACTGCGAACAAGATTACAAGTGATATGTAAGTTAGCAATTCGATGTCACCATCATGGTTGATAAAAATAGCACTCAAGAGATCAAAATAGTGCTTCTATGGTGGGAGGTTGGGCAGCTCACCATTCTGCCCGTAATTTACGTACGGTGACACACACTCTAAAAGCACATATTTAGACAGGTACAAAGAATTGAAGGTCGGTGCCTCTCATGATGTAACATAGGTAGTCTCCACTATAGGGGACCACTACTCTAATACCGAATTCGGTCTGCACCTTATTTTGCCACGGCATGGTTAAATCCAACTTTAACTCTCATACAATTAAGAAACCCGATCATGTTCTCTGTCATCTCTAAGTTCAGTCACTTTTATGAGAATCTCGATGTAATCTTAGCGACATGTATACTATGTGACTCTAAACTAACTACAAGTTGGAGTTTTTTTATTCACTAGTTTACACAAAATTTGAAAATTTCAAAAATTTACAATGCAAATGCTTAACCACTCCCCCACACTTAAACATTACATTGTACTCAATGTAAATTGAATCGTCCAAAGTAAGTCAAGGTGGGAAATTCTGACATGATATGTGACAAGAAATCAGAAAAAATAAAAACAAGACAAGAAAAACTAAAAACAAGACAAGAAATAAATACAAGACAAGAAATACTCATCCTTTGGGTTGCCTCCCATTTAGCGCTTGGTTTAAAGTCGTCAGCCCGACTATCTCCTTGCTTTCTACGACTCCTCCAGAGGGAGTACATCCATAAAGTTAACTCCTTCCACCACTTCGGAAGTGAAATTCTCATAATATGGTTTCAACCGGTGCCCATTAACTTTAAATTCTTTTCCTGTAGCTATGCTACGAATTTCCACTGCACCATGAGAAAACACATTAGTAATCCATCGTGACCTTAATTTACCCGGAAATAAATGCAAGCGAGAATTAAACAAAAGCACTTTCTGCCCAATGCAAAATTGTTTCCTAGAAATCATGTTATCATGAAATGCTTTCGTCTTTTCCTTATAAATGCGTGAGCTTTCAAATGCATCATTGCGAAGCTCCTCTAGCTCTTGGAGTTGTAACTTCCTTTGCTTTCCAGCCCCATCCATCTCCATATTGCATTGCTTAATAGCCCAAAACGCCTTATGCTCATTTTCAACGGGTAAATGACAAGGTTTACCATACACAAGCCTAAAAGGAGACATTCCGATAGGTGTCTTGTATGCGGTTCTATATGCCCACAAAGTATCATTAAGTCGCGTGCTCCAATCCTTCCTTGTTGGATTCACCGTCTTCTCTAGAATGGATTTCACCTCCCGATTAGACACCCCGGCTTGTCCATTTTTTTGGGGATGATAAGATGTTGCAATCTTGTGCGACACATTGTACTTCTTCAACAAGCTTTGTAAAATCCTGTTTTTGAAGTGAGAACCCCCATCGCTAATTATGGCTCTTGGAATTCCAAACCTTGCAAAAATATTAGCTTGCACAAAATCTGAAACCACTTTAGAATCATTAGTTGGGGTGGCCTTAGCTTCCACTCATTTCGAGACATAATCAACATCAAGTAAAACATAAAAATTCCCATGGGAGTTGACAAAAGGACCCATAAAATAAATACCCCATACATCAAAAACTTCAATAAATTGAATAAAAGTTTGTGGCATTTGATGTCGGGCACCTAGATTGCATGTTCTTTGGCACCTATCACAAGTTGTACAAAATATATGTGCATCCTTAAACAAAGTTGGCCAATAGAAACCGCTTTCAAGTACCTTGTGAGCGGTTCTCTTACTCCCAAAATTTCCTCCGCAAGCATAAGAGTGACAAAAAGACAAGATATAATTAAATTCAGATTCGGGAACACACCTTCGTATTACTTGGTCACTACAATGTTTCCATAAGTATGGATCATCCCATATGTATTGGTTCCCCAACTTCTTAAGTTTTTCCCTCTCAGCACGAGACAAGTTCTTTGGGATTTGTTTAGACACCAAGTAATTGACAATATCGGCATACCATGGTTCTCCAAAGGCAATTGAGAATAGTTGCTCATCCGGGAAACTTTCACGTAATGGGATAGCTTCCTTGTCCACAGCAAGACGGCTCAAATGATCCGCAACGGTGTTCTCAATTCCTTTCTTGTCCTTGATTTCAATATCAAACTCTTGCAAGAGTAAAATCCATCGTATGAGCCTCGGTTTCGCCTCTTTCTTTGTAAGCAAGTACTTAAGCGTTGCATTACCAGAAAAGACAACAACTTTTGTACCAATTAGATAAGAGCAAAACTTTTCTAAAGCAAAAACAATGGCTAACAACTCTTTTTCAGTGGTTGTGTAGTTTTGTTGGGCCTCATTTAACGTTCTAGAAGCATAATAAATAACATGAGGTATCTTCCCCACACGTTTCCCAAGCACCGCACCAACCGCATAGTCACTTGCATCACACATGAGCTCAAAAGGCTTGCTCCAATCCGGTGGTTTAATGATAGGGGCTGAAATCAAAAGTTCTTTCAAATGATTGAATGCCTCCATACACTTTTCATCAAAGTTAAAAACCACATCTTTTTGCAATAAGTTGCAAAGTGGTGATGCTATCTTGGAAAAGTCCTTGATGAATCTACGATAAAAACCTGCATGACCAAGAAAAGAGCGTATCTCGCTCACCGTAGTGGGAGGGGTTAAAGCACGAATAAGGTCTATCTTAGATTTATCGACTTCCAAGACTTTAGAAGATATTATATGGCCTAAAACTATGCCATGAGTTACCATAAAATGACACTTCTCCCAATTCAGCACAAGGTTTGTTTCAACACATCTTTCAAGGATTAGAGACAAATTATTCAAGCAAAGGTCAAATGAATCACCAAAGACACTAAAGTCGTCCATGAACACTTCGATTATGTTTTCAACATATTCTGAAAAGATACTTACCATACACCTTTGAAAGGTAGCTGGAGCATTGCATAAGCCAAAAGTCATCCTTCTATAAGCAAAAGTACCGAAAGGACAAGTGAAAGTAGTTTTCTCTTGGTCCTCCGGCGCTATCACAATCTGATTATAACCTGAATAGCCATCAAGGAAGCAATAATAAGAGTGTCCAGCTAAACGTTCAAGTATTTGATCAATAAAAGGTAAAGGAAAGTGATCTTTTCTAGTAGTGGCATTCAGTTTCCTGTAACCAATATAAACCCTCCAACCGGTTTGCACACGAGTTGGGACAAGTTCGTTCTTATCATTCTCCACCACTGTCACACCTGATTTCTTTGGTACTACTTGTACCGGGCTCACCCACTTGCTATCGGATATGGGGTAGATAACACCCACTTCCAAAAGCTTGAGTATCTCCTTTTTCACAACTTCCATCATGGGAGGATTCAAACGACGTTGCGCTTCCCTTGTAGGCTTTGCATCGTCCTCCAAACGTATCTTGTGCATAAAAACGGCAGGGCTTATACCCTTGATATCGGCAATTGTCCATCCTATGGCCGTCTTGTACTTCCTTAGCACCCTTAGAAGTTTTTGCTCCTGTAATTCACTAAGATTGTTAGAAAAAATCACAGGTAACTCTTCATTATCACCCAAGTACAAGTAATTTAGGTGATCGGGAAGAGGTTTCAATTCTAAAATTGGAGATTTAACAATTGAAGGTACAAGCTTTTCATCACTGCATGGTAAAGAAATAAAATAGATATTATGAGTTTCCGGGCATCCTTGTAGTGAATTAAGATCACCAAGGGCTTCCTTGACTTCATTACCACACTCTACACCATTATCCATGGATGTAGTTAACACGGTTTCCAAAGTGTCATCACCATTTAATTCAAATATTTGTTGTGCCAATGTATCCATAACATCAATGGAGAAACAGGAGTGGACATCACTAGGATATCTCATCGTCTCGAAAATGTTGAAACGTATTGTTTCTCCATCAAACTCCATGGTCAACGTTCCCTTGTCCACATCAATTATGGTTTTCGCCGTTTTCATGAAGGGACGCCAAAGTAGCAATGGAAGAGACGAGTCCGGCGAACCTTCATTCATCTCTAACACACAAAAGTCAGCTGGAAATACAAGTTGATTAACCTGCACAAGAACATCCTCAACAATACCCATTGGGTAGACATTAGAGCGATCGGCTAATTGCAATACAATTTCAGCCTTTTTAAGAGGACCAAGATTAAGTGAATTATACATTGATGCAGGCATAACATTAACGGATGCACCTAAATCCAACATAGCTTTGTTAAATGTAGTGTTACCAATTGTGACGGGAATGTCAAAACTACCGGGATCCTTGCACTTAAGTGGGAGTTTGTGTTGTAATATTGCCAAAGCATTGTCCCCCACACTTAGCACTTCATTACCTTTGAGCCTTTGCTTATTGGTACACAAGTCCTTCAACACCTTTGCATACTTTGGAACTTGCTTAATAGCATCAATGAGTGGTATGTTCACATGGATCTTCTTTAGAACGTCTAAAATTTCCTTTTCTAATTCCGCCTTCTTAGAACTTGCAAATCTGCGAGGAAAAGATAAAGGAGGAACATAAGTAGAAACCGGAGTTTTAGAGTTAGGAATAGGTACCTCAGAAGTTTGGGGAGAATCCTCATTCTTCTCCTCCAAAACATGTTCCTTTGGTGTTTCCACCTTGCCCGAATCAGTAACTTCGGGTTGCACAAGTTGTGTACCACTTCTCAACGTAATAGCATTGACACCCTCTTTTGGGTTAATAGGTTGAGAAGGGAGTTTCCCACTATTTTGTGCCTTCAATTGGTTCAACTCAATAGCCATGGAGCCCATTTGTGTCTGCAACTCCTTGATAGCACTCTTAGTTTCTTGCTGACTTTCTTTAAACATGGTGGAAATGCCTTGCATAAAAGTTTGAAGATTTGCATCGATATCGGAACCTTGATTTTGCATTGATTGTTGTGCTTGTGGTTGCTGAAATTGTTGTCTCGGCTGGAATTGTTGTTGTTGAGGTTGAAATCCACTCGGAAAGTTGAAGGTAGGTTGTTGAACCGCTCCTTGCTTGTTGGCATAGCTAAAATTGGGGTGATCTCTCCATCCCGGATTGTAAGTGTTGGAGTAAGGATCATACCGTCTTTGTTGATTTGGAAAGACCGCATTAGCTTGCTCGTCCTCATAAGCTTGATAGGAACTTGGTATCACCGCGGCTGCAACTTGTTGCATCATTGCGGTCATGTTACCCATTTGTTGACGAAGTTCCTCAACCTCGCTCACTTCATTCACTTTCCTAAGAAGTACATCCGAACCACGACTCAAAAACTGTTGGGAGTTTGCTGCCATGTTTTCAATCAACTCTCTAGCTTGTGCCACCGTCTTACTCACTAGTGCACCACCACCCGCAGCGTCAAGAAGATTCCTATCACTTGATTGGAGTCCTTCATAGAAGTATTGGATGATCATAGCGTCACTGAATTGGTGGTGAGGGCAACTTGCCACCAATCTCTTGTATTGTTCCCAACATTCATATAAGGATTCTCCCACATTTTGCTTCATCCCACAAGTCTCCTTTCGAATTTGAGTAGCCTTTGATGCAGGAAAATATCTCTCTAAAAAGAGTTTCTTCAGCCCATTCCATGTCGTGACACTTCCGGGAGGTAAATAGTACAACCAATCCTTAGCACTATCCATCAAAGAGAAACGGAAAACTTTTAACATTGCACCATCCGCCTCAATATCCGCTGGAAGCATTGCCATGACAATGGTGTGGAAGTCCATAAGATGCTTGTTTGGGTCTTCATTCACCATGCCATGGAACTTTGGTAATTCTCTAAGCAACCCCGGCTTGATCTCAAAAGTAGAGTTTGTTTGAATACACCCCTGTTGTGTATCAAGCCTATGAGAAGCTAACTCCTTGAGTGAACTATTTGAATCACCCATTGTTTCTTCTTCTTCAACTTGTGGTTCGTCTACGAATGGAACCTCTTGTTCTCCTTCTATTTGTAACTATTTTTCCACTTCTAACTCTTGATTTTCTGTTGTGTCTTGACTTGGTTGGAGTATTGTGCCTCTTCGAGTAGCTATCCCGCACCTTGGATAGTTCCAATCTTTAGAAGCCAGGGATTAGGTACCTGAAAACAATTCTCGCAAACAAGTGAGAAACAAGACAAGAAAACAAGAATCAAAGATAAAAGCAAAAACATAAATAAGAAACTAAAAACTTAATAACTAGCCGTATGCCTCCCCGGCAGCGGCGCCAAAATTTGACCAGTTGTCAGCCGAGCAAAAATAATTTCACTTTCTCACTCTACTAAATATAAATGAAGTACGTGATAAGAAAGAGTTCGTATCCACAAAGAGACAATTGTTGTTATAAAATTTCAGTTTCTAAAGTAACCAAGGGGGGATTTTTGTTGTTTTAACAAAGTAATAAAATAAAATAAAGCAAAGCAAAGCAAAGCAAATAATTGGAATAATCAATAAGGAGAAGATATTGGTTACGGGATAGTATCATTCACAAACATGTATTTTCATCAATGATTAGAATTGATAATTTAATCTCTCATTTACTAAAAGTCCTAGGATACCTTGATCGCAAGAATATCCCGCTAATTCCCTGATTTCATCACAACCACATTAAAAGATGTATATGTGAATTCTTCCTAGAAAGCAACCTAATGTGTAAAATCACAATCAAGTTTAACTCCCTAAAAGCAATAAGTTCTCTGGAATAAGACTAATCAATGCAAACGAACGTGTAAAAGCACTAATCCGTTTTAACAAAAGTTATGATTCACTTGTGACTAGTAGGATATATCACTACAAGCACTACCCACAATTATGCTACTTATAATCAGGGATAAACAACTTTTTCGTATTGAAAACCCTAATATAGCTCTAGAGATGAATGCAAATCAGATTGATTCCGGACTCAACCTAACAAGTATTCAAATCATATAACACTATTAATTGTGAATCACAAACAATACATTACTGAGACAAAACTAATTCATAGATTCAAATAACATGTTGAGAAATCAACTTTATCCCATAACCAATAATATTTGTTTAGCTACTCATAGCTATGGAGTTCATCATAAAAATATTAATTGAATAGAAGAAGATGAACAAAAGCAAACCCTAGAAGCGTAAACAAAAGCGGCTCTCCAAGTTCCAAGAATAATATGTGATTTCCAAGTTGTAAAAGTCTTTCTTTTATATCCCTTCGCTTTCCAAAATTAGGTCAAGTCTCAAAGGTCCAATAGATAGAAGTCCACCAAGCCCATATGTGAGAAAAACCCATGTAGAAAATATGCCCCAAAAACTGTCGCCGGAAAACTGGTATTATGGTCGGAAATCGGCCAAAGAAGTGACCGGAAAACGGCTCAGGTGACCGGCAAAGTCCGCCCGGTCACCGTTCAACGATCCAACTCGGGTCAACCAGGAAAGTCACCTGAGTCAACACCGAGTCAGTCAACTCAGCTGAGTCAGGGCCTACTGGTTTGCCAGGCCAAAGTTTGTGTTGCACCAGGATGGTGCATCACTGCTTCACTTCCAGCCATAGTGGCCTGCACTCTTCTCTGTTTAACCATCTCAGCTATAACTCCATTCTATGATCTTCCCTGTCTCGGCAAAACACACACTAACTCCCATTTCCAACAGCTGCAATGCCAACCAGTTCACAGCTCAATCCAACCTGCAATCAGCACCACTACAAGCCACAACAAGCACCAGCCATTACATTCCTGCAATATGCATATCCTAGCATTCATCTAGCCACTGCATCTTCACAGCCTTGTCACTCTCGCCAGACTCTCGCTGTATGTATCTTCCCAGCACTGACTCAAGCTTCTCCATTACAGTCCCATCCTGCATATCACTAGTTAGCCACAACCAGCAGCAGTACTCTACTAACCATTTCAGCTGAAATTTCTTCTTGTTATCTGCAACAGCAACTCCACAGTATCCATTGAACAACCATCTCATCTACTGCAGCTCAATTCTTCAATTCACAATTTCAATTCATCATCAATTTCTCCTCTTCAGTTCTCACATCAATGCCTCTCCGACTCACAACAGCTTCATTCACTTCTCGGATTAACAACAAATCCCTAATTTCTTCTTCACCCCTTCTCATCCTGAGCTCCTAGGTCTAGCCTGCAACCATGGCTCCTAGCTGCACCACCAAACTACTAACCTTCATTGTTCATCACCATTCTGCTGCTGCAATTCCAGTTCGCTGCCAGACTTCCATTTTCCTGCAATACCAGCTTGGACAATCACTGCTATTCCATTGCCTGACTATCTGACTGCACCACCTGCAATGCTCCCTTGACTGTGATTCCCATTTCAGTCTATTCAACACACAGCGACACCACCAATTCATCCATCTGAACTGCAACCAAACACTCATCTAAGCTTATTATGTAGCTTTCATCTCAGCCAACACAAAACCGCAACTGCAACACTCTCTAGACCACTGTAGAATCACCTTTACATTACAGCTGCACCTGCAATTGCATACAATCTCATACTTCGAATGCCAGCAACAACAACTTGCAGCTGCACATCAGCACCATTTCTGAAATCAATCATTCGCCCTTGCCTCCATAATCAGTAGCAGCACCACCATTTCATATTGCTACATAGTATTCTCTGTAGCCTCAGCTCAAGACCACCATAACAGCCAACACCATGAGCTCGATCTCCTGCAGTTCATGAACCTCATCTCCAATTCCTCTTCTTTTTTTCAATTCGACGGCAGCTTCACAACAACCATATCTCATCAGATCTACTCGCTTATAAACATCACCCATCATATCCAGTTCAACCTTGCTCTCAATTTCTTCTTTGGACACCAGAATCACCACCATTAAGAAACCCTAATTATAGTTCTTCCCTGTATTCTTCTTGACATCAAAATTCACCATAGACATTCATAAATTTGAGTTTTGTTTCAAACCCATCTTCATTCTAACCCTAACAACACCAGAAAGTCTTCTTAAATCATCCTCTTATCCAAATTCCTTCATCTCTTCCCATTGATCTGAACCATCACTACCTCCATAAACAATAGCAGCAAACTCGATCTATTCCCATGGTGTTCTTCTTGAGTTCATCTTCTCTGAATTCCAGCAGCTGAGCAGATGCTTCTCATTAGATTTCAGGTGGAGAAAGTAAAGTAAGGATAATGAGACTGAATTTAAGATTTAGTGTAAGAATTGTTCTGGATATAGCCACCCAAATAAACTGGATAAGGGCCAGCAAAAATCATATATGACTTGTTAGTTTCGCAGAACCGACAGCCTAATTCAACCGTCAGTTTATTCTCCTCTTTCTGGCGTAACATTAGCTGGCTCCGAGTGTTGCTCGCCTGTGAATTGACCTCTTTGCTCCTTTTACGTTCCAAATAGACGTTTTCTCCCTCTTTTGCTCCCAAGGACCTCATTCCACCTAATAACTCAAAACTAAACATAAGAGATGCAATTCACAAGGATAATAGCAAAGAAAGCATAAATACTAGATATAAATCTAGGTGTTTTACAACACCTATCATCTGTCACCATCATATGCTTACCTCGCAACAAGGCACATGTTCTGAACTAAGCAGGGAACTTAATGTTGATGGTGGTTTTTAGCGTAGGGGTAAAATCGTAAAACCCTAGTCAGACAGTGACGTCACAGAACTTGAGTAATAATGTCCAAACCAAGCAAATTTATTGAACCCTTTAATTTGTCTGCAAGAAAATTACCAGGGTACCTTTTTTAATGCTAATTAGGGTTTCGACAGGCCAAAATCCTAATTCTCACACCACATTTGCCAATGGCAAACCATGCCAGCCACACCTACCACGCCAAGGCATGCCAACAATGCTAGCTGCACCCCTGTGCCAATGGCAAACCATGCCAGCCACACCTACCGCACCCAGGCATGCCAACCATGCTAGCTGCACCCCTGTGCCAATGGCAAACCATTCCAGCCACGCCTACCGCGCCAAGGCATGCCAACCATGCTAGCCGCACCCCTGTGCCAATGGCAAACCATGCCAGCCACACCTACCGCGCCATGCCAAACGCACCTTTCCATGGCCCCATGCCAACCTAGCCGTGCCACCTTGCTGGCCTTCCCTACGCGGCTACCAAAACGAAGGCGTGCGACAATCAACGGTCGCCCTTCAATCCCAGGGGCAAATCCTAGCCGTCTAAGGTTACCAAATGACCTTTGGCCCAAAGCCCTAGCTTGGTCACGGACCTAGCTTGATCACGCCAAACCTTGGCCCCACATGCCAAGCCAATGCGCCCATGGCAAACCCGCACATGCCAAGCCAAACCGCACCTAGCCACGCCATGCCATGCGCCATGGCAAACCCTTGGCCCCACATGCCCCAACATGACCAACGCCATGCACCCATGGCACCTTGTCCCCACATGCCACCGCAGCTAGCCACGCCAGCCAAACGCCATGCGCCCGCCATGCGCCCATGGCAAACCCTTGGCCCTACATGCCAAGACAAACCGCACCTAGCCATGCTAGCCGCACCATGTGCCAACGGCTTGCCAAACCCTTGGCCCCACATGCCAAGCCAAGCCACACCTTGCCTTGGCCCTAGCCATGCTAGCCGCACCATGTGCCTAACGGCTTGCCAAACCCTTGGCCCCACATGCCAAGCCAAACCGCACCTAGTTATGCTAGCCGCCCCATGTGCCAACGACTTACCAAACCCTTGGCCCCGCATGCCAAACGCACCTAGCCGCGCCACCATGCTAGCCTTCCCTACGCGGCTACCAAAACAAAGGCGTGCGACAATCGACGGTCCCCCTTCAATCCCAAGAGAAAATCCTAGCCCTCAAAGGTTACCAGACGACGCATGGTAACCTTTAGCCCGAAAACCTAAGTTTGGCCACGCCATGCCAACGGCATGCCAACCTAGATGCGCCTCCATGCCACGCCAATGGCATGCCAACCTAGCCGCGCCACCATGCCATGCCAATGGTATGCTAACCTAGCCGCACCACCATGCTGGCCTTCCCTATGCGGCCACCAACGAATGAAAGCGTGCAAAGATCAACGGCTACCTTTCCTCTTAAGATACAAAATCTCGACCGTCGAAGGTCACCAAGCTACCAAGTCTCCCGAGCTCGACTTGCCAGGCAACAACCCTATGCTACATGTTTTCCACAAAAACATTCGAGACATCAACGCATATCACAAACTGGGGGATCCTCTTTGGGTATTGGTTTTGCGGTTTACAGCGTGCGGCGTACACTACGCCCGTCATAAGGAAGTGTCATAAGGGTGAGGCGGTTAGTAAATACAGGGAGTTAAAAGTGAAACGTTCATGGGACATCAATTTCATACGTTAATGTTTTTATGGAACATCAATTCCATGCGTTAACGATTTTATGGAACATCAAATTCCATGCATACGGTTACCACCTCCTCCCATTTACTTACCCATTTTTTCATTCCTTAATGAGACCAGGGTACGTTTCACTTCGACTTGTATAAATAGGTCTTACCTATTTCCACAGAACAACGAGTTCATTTTGGGAATACACAACACTCAGAAAATACTTGCTAGCTTACCATTTGTTAGCCTTCCCACTTTTCTGATACAAGTCATAGTAACACAACTACTCTTCCAGAATCAACTATTCTGGTCTCATCACTTTCCTTGCTTCCCTCCCCAAAACCAACCCATTCTCCTTCACTTTGTGACCGAAGCAAGTCTGGAACGGTCATTTCTTGGTTTAGGCCGGACTTGTACAGATTGATCTCTCGAATCTAAAGTACTCCCTTGCAATACAATGTTTAGGGTTTAAATTGTTTCTCACCCGTACACCCAAAATTACCGAAATCAGCAGAAACCATTTTCACCCTCAAATAGGTATTTATTGCATATCTTGAGAATATTTTCGGTTTTGGAATTTCCTTGTTGTCCAAACAACCCTGGTTTATAAATAGGTGAGTTTACATTTCTTGCAAACCATCATAAAAGCCATGCAAACTTCATTCGTGTTATTTCTGGTGGAGACGTCTATCCGGAGAAGAAAGTACCCTAATTAGGCGAAATCTCTTACTACCGCTCGTTTAAAGAATTTTGAGGGATCAAGAAGCTCTACGAGTACAGTTGATGGGAAACTAGATAATTGCATTGTTATTTTAGTTTTCGATTATTGATTTGATTGACTAACAATTGTTGAAACTTTGATTGCACCTAGTTTGATTATTCTTGAAAGCCTTCTACTCTGACTAAGGGTCACTCAAACTAGATCAAAGTATTGACGGGATCTTTAGAACTGTTTTTAGATCTAAAGACAACTTGTGATCATCCATCGTTAACAGACTCCATTCTGTGTGTGATCGATCATAAGTGGATTCAAGTTTGTGGTGTGCGGGTACATAAGAAGGCAATTGAAGATTTGAAGAACAAGAAGATTTTTCTTATTGGTTTTCGTATCTTGTGATTTGTGCACACATCTTGATCGTCTGGAATCCGACTTAGATCCTGTTTATCTTTTGATAGATTTGATCAGAAATTCATTTAGATCTACAACTATCATTTTGCGGTATTCTTCAATATCCGAATCACATAGTTGTGAATCCGAATCTAAGTTATTGATTTGGATTAATCTTACCCGACAAAGGAGTTTACTAGACGGAAGAGCCTTTGTCAAACTCAACATATATTTTTCTACAATTTTATTGGAGTAGTTACCAAACAGCTTTGTTCCTTTACTGTTTGTAAAACGATCAAACATAGTTGAGTGCTTAAGACTTTACATCGGTAAAGAAACTCACGATAGTGATTTTATGTCTTGGGATTCACGTGCGTGACCAGTAGGTCGTAGACGCAGTGATACTAAGGGAACTAAGTAACTAAGGGTAAATCAGTTGGTCTCAACTATACAAAGTTGGCTTTATACTTTGTGTAGCGGCTTAATCCTGAGAGTATTCAAAACTGGACTAGGTCTCGGGTTTTTTCTGCATTTGCGGTTTCCTCGTTAACAAAATATTGTTGTGTCATTTACTTTACTTACGCATTATAATTGTTTTATTATAATAAAGTAAATTACACTTGTACGTTAAATCCTAATCACTTGACATTGATCATATATTCAATCATTCTTGTACCGTAACTTTTGTCAAGTAAATATCAAGTTGTTGTATTGTCTCGATTGTGTCCATTGAGGATCACACTTGGTATCGTACTTATAGGTTGAAATGAAAAAACGTGGTGTATTTGGATACCCTCGTCATTTCAATTGGTATCAGAGCAGGCAAACACGAAAAGATCTAACAATCTGTGTTTGGTGCGATCCAACCTATAGGACATGAGTCTAAAGAAAAGTAATGTAAGACCTAAAATGGACTGAATCAACGTATCGCAAGAGTTTGGTAAATCACTCTACGATTTAATTTTAGCAAGTGTTTAAAAGGGGTTTCTTCTTCAAGTTCTACTTGCACTTCTGAAAATTTGTCTAAATATTCTCAAGAAGAGGTTAAGTTAAGCCATGTATTCACAATCAATGATTCAGAATCTGTAAAATCTCTTCATGATGATAAAAAAAGACATTTATTACATGAATATAGAAACTTCACAGCTAAAAAAAATTGAGGAAACAATTTCTCTCATGTGCAACTGAACTTTATCTTGCACTAGAAAGAGAAGGAAAGCTTATAGACAATATAAGTTGTATGCAAGATGAAAATGAACAACTTGTTCTTGATATTGCCTCTTTGAAAGCTGAACTAGTCTCTCTCAAGAATACATATTCTTTGAAGATTCAATCTTTTAAAGAGAAACTTAGTAAAAATATTGATCAAGAAAAAAGGATTGATCTATTAAGAATCTCAACTTCGAACAGATACAATGCCTTAAAAATCTCATATGATTTTGAGATCAAGACAGTTTCAGAACTTGTCAAAAGGCTAGAAGATAAAAATCGATCTTTAATGTCAAAAAATCAACTGGTAATATGCTTTCCGGATAAGCCCAAGATTTAAAAAAAAAAACTGATTTAACTTATTCCTCAGAAAGGAAAAAGATTGACATTGAAGTTTCTCGAAAGAAATTTTCACCTTGTAAAGAAGCTTTTGTACCCCATGATGATTCCAAGAAGATCTACTCTCATCAGAGTGTTCCACAACATCATCTCCATCATTACAAAAGATGTTTTCATTGTGGAATCAAAGGTCACATTTTTAGAGATTGTCAACAAGTAATTTGTTCAAACTCTAAAAGAACAACATCTAATCAATGATGTTCTAAGAGGCCTTTTATGAGAAAATTTACGCATAACTTTGATTCTACCAGATCAAAAAGTTCATATAAATATTCCCAGAAGGTATATCAAAGAGTGGTACATCAAGAAAGGCAAGAGAACCTCAAGTATAGCAATACATGGAAATGGATATCAGCGCTCATGAACCAAGTAACCATAAAATGAAAAGCTTGGCAATTTATATATTCCCAATAAGGTCAAGATCTGTATAGAAATCATAAACGCCTATCTTATGTAATTTTTGGATTTTAATTGCCTATAAACCGAAATTAGGAATTCCACCACTTATTAGGTTCATGTGCTTTGTTATTGTTGTTCAGGTAAAGTAGAACGGAAGTTCATCTTTATATCTGTCTTCTGCGGTTCTTGTTAGAGCACTGCTCGGTCGAACTCGCAAGCGCTGCTATCTCAAGCTTGTTTGTCAATGTTAGTGATCAAGACTATAAGTCTTGATTTATAGTCTACTTATAGATGTCTCGGACTAGATAGATTGTATAGTTGAGCATTAGACTTCACGGCGTTCATCATTGAAGACGAAGAAATACTTAGGAGAGCTTGTGGAAATTCATCAACAAAAAGGTATGTGGAGACTGAAACTCATCTATCACTTGGAAAGTCTATTTCTACTTTATCTCCTATATTGAGACATAAGTCGTGTTACGATATAGTTTTCTATTATACAAATTTGAGATTTCGAGCTGAGTTTAACTCGCTTACATATTTCTCGGAATATGTGTTGGCAAGCTTTCGCTTCGGCCAAGTTCATCTTATATTCTTGATGAAAGTCAAAAGATGATCATGTAAAAATTGCCGAGTAACATCTTACATGGTTTGTGTGATACAATCATTTGATGTAGACTTGGAATGTTTCGTTATGATTATTTTAATAACTTGAAAATTGCTTTGATGCTAATAGTGTGTGAAAACGTCTATTGTCATCCTCTAAGAAAGTTTCAATGATTGAAATAAGAGTTTAGAACACTTAACCATTATTGGATTGTGACATGTTGTGTACTCTTGCACATATGTTGTCCATGTCCGGGAACCATAGTATGCGTACATGTTGGTTTGAGAAGTCCGGGAACCTAAGTATGCGTACACGTATGCGTACTGGCGTAAGGTTCATGTCCGAGATTTTCTGCTGGGATTGGTGGTATGCGTACCCGTTCGCGTATTGGCGAAACCCAATTTCAGTCCGGGCATTTCAAGTATGCGTACCCATTCGCGTACTTGAAGGTTAAAGTTCTAAAATCGGTTGTGTACATGAACTAATACATTTATTTATTAAGGAATGCATTTTTTGCAAACCGTGGCTATAATGTTCATGATTGATTCGAGTGAATCAAACCGATTTTGCTTCAATTGTGTTCTTGTATACTTCCATGAGAATATAGCAATTGAAAAACTCTTTAACTAGTTTCATTTGAGTCATTTGAACTAGTTATGGTTAAGATGAATAAGGTTGATATGAGAGTGTTCATATGGATAACCTTGGTTAACTATTGTTGAGCCAACATGGAGTACACGTTTAGGTGCGGTTACATAAATCTAAATGAAGGTATATTTCATTTGTGTGTAACAAGCTAAGTTCGATCTAACGGTTGAAAGATATTAGCTTGAATCTAATCAGGTTTTCATCTAACGGTGAATATTGAATGCTTTGTTACCAAGGTAACTTAGATTGCAAACCCTGATTTGAAAACTATATAAAGGATAACTCTAGCAACCGGGAAACCTAATCCCCACACCTCCTGTGTGATACTAGTTGTATAAGCTAGAGTCGATTCTCCTTTAACCTTAGGTTTTTCACGAAACCTTGTAGGTTAACGACTTGAAGACTTCATTGGGATTGTGAAGCCAGTCCAAACTATTTTCTTTGTAGTTGCGTGATCTGATCTTGCATCTTCTGTCGTGTTTAGGTATGATCTTCTTTAATATTGGCTCAAGATTTATTCTCCGATAGGCAAGATAAAAAGTAATCACAAACATCTTCGTCTCATCGTTTATGATTCCACAATATCTTGTTTCGCTACCATACGATTAAGATTATTGTGAGGTGATTGATATTTCTAGGTTGTTCTTCGGGAATATAAGTTCGGTATATCAATTGGTTCTTGTTCACCTTGATTTATCAAAAAACGGAACAAAACTCGTAGGTATTTTTGTGGGAGACAAATTTATCTATCCCTATAGACTTTTCTGTGTGAGACAGAGTTGTTTATCAAGTCTTCGACTTTGGGTCGTAGCAACTCTTGGTTGTGGGTGAGATCAGCTAAGGGAATCAAGTACGTAGTATCCTGCTGGGATCAGAGACGTAAGGAGCGTAATTGTACCTTGAATCAGTGTGAGATTGATTAGGGTTCAACTAAAATCCAGTCCGAAGTTCATTGGTAGTAGGCTAGTGTCTGTAGCTGCTTAATACAGCGTGGTGTTCAAATCTGGACTAGGTCCCGGGGTTTTTCCTGCATTTACGGTTTCCTCGTTAACAAAACTTCTGGTGTCTGTGTTATTTCTTTTCCGCATTATATTTTTATATAATTGAAATTTCACAGGTTGTGCGTTGAATCAATCAATTGGGAAATCCAACCTTTGGTTGTTGATTGAGATTGATTGATCCTTGAACATTGGTCTTTGGTACCTTTCAAGTTATTTTTCTTATATTCAATCGGGCTCGCAAATTTCTATTTGTTGATTGCAGATTGAATTGAGATATACAGATACAAAACTCTTTGATATACTTTTCTCTAGATTGAGTCTAACTGTCTAGTTGATTATCTTGAAAGTATATTGGAGTTTGTCTATTCAGATTGCCAAACAAAATGTTGGGCGTGGTTGTTGTACCCCCGCTTTTTCAATTGGTATCAGAGCATGCAAACACATTAAAGACCTTAGAAGTCTGTGTTTGTAGCAATCTAATTATTATGGACAAGTCTATCTCTAATAACATACCAGTTCAGAAATTACCAGATGAGTTTCAAAGCTTGGATTCTCCTGAGAGAACTGTCACATCTAAGTCAATATCTAAACATTCTTTGAATGTAGAAACTATTGATTGGGAAACACGCCTAGAAGAACAGTTGGATGAACTTTCTGATGAAGGTGATTCAGATATTGATAGAGATGTTGATGAGGAAGTCTCAAAGTATGTTAAGTTTTTGGATTCGTTGAAAATAAAGAAGATTACAACTTCTCATGTCACACCTCTTTTGACTCCTCTCTGTCTAGAAAACAAGAAATTGAAAAGGATTTGTGGAGGTCTTTATGGTTGGAATCGCTCTTGCGAATTGGTCCTCAAAGATTCCAAGGAAAACCTAAGTATAAAGTCACTTGAATGTGATAATGTTTATAAAAAATACTTCTTGTTAGAAGAGAAACTTGCAGAATCTGAAGCAAGGATTAACTCCCAGCAAACAAGTTTTGATGACTGAAAAAGCGCTTATCTCGCTCGAGAAAAACGCCTTGAGGCTGATTTAGCTGTTGCTCTTGATAAAATCAAGATGTTGGAAGATGACTTGAAAAAGTTTAATACTAGTTCAAGAAAATTAACCACTATGCTAGGAGCAAGTAAAAATCATCGTGATACACGAGGATTGGGCTATAAGGGAATATATGCTCCAAGTATTAGCAAAGAGGTAAAATTTGTCAAGGCTAGTGATTCTTCTCAACAAAATATTTCTACTGATGGAAAAAGTGAAATACCTTCACCGACAGTTAAGGTTCGAAAGAGCAAAGTATATTAACCTCCAAAGTCAGCACATACAGATCGAGGTAAGAACATTCCTTATGTTTGCCACTATTGCGGAAATAAAGGTCATCTGGAAAGGAGATGTCGTTTCCGTATAAGGAATGAGAAACTTCATGATGTTCTTGTTTAGGCATCACAAGAAGTTGTGAAACCAAGATCATATGTTAAGACTAATCCCCTTAACATTACAGGTTGTAACTGTCCAACCTTTAGGCAAAGGAATCAGTGTTGTGATAAACCCATATTTGCCTATAAACGTCATACGAAGCCTTTTCACAATTGTAATGATTATCAAAAGGATAACTTTGTAAAGATGAAGACAAGATCCGATTCTCCCAATTGGAAAAAGTCTAACTTGCAAAAGAATAATCAATCCAATTCTCTTCCGAGAAATCTAGAAGACAGTAATGGGAAGAAGGTTCTAATTGTTCCCAAACGTACTCAGAAGTGGGTACCAAAGAAAGTCAATGATACTTCAAGTGTGGAAAGGAATGATCTCCTAGAAAATTTCATGACTATGGAGAAGGCAGTATCCATGATGTTGGGACTTAAAATGTTCTTTGAAAAGATTGATTTGGATGTGAAAGGTTCTAAAAGCGATCTCTTTCATGAAAATCAAAAAGTCACTTGTGGTGCGAAAGACATTGTTCACCTCAACACAACTTGATTGGGCGCACATATTATGAGGGAAGCACGAGAAATTGGGTGCACATATTATGTTTGGTAAGGCTGTAGAATTCGATTGGATTCATCTAAAAAGGTATGTCAATAAACTTGAGCAAAATTTGTGCTTTTATTTATTTGCTTAGAGTACTTATAATGATTCATGTACCTTGCTTATCTTTCATTTCTACCTAACTTGATCTGTGTTTAAGGTTCTTAAGTGTTTAGGTTTGAAAATAGTAGTTCGGGATGTGTCACAAATTAGTGCATACTTATGTCCTATTATGTTGGGTGTTAGTTGATATCATGATTAGTGTAATTGGTATTTTAGTGGTCAGAGTGGCAGTAGTTGCAAGCACTAGTCTTACTGGTCGAGTAGGCTAAGTAGTTGAGTATTATCAGGAGTTTTAATAGGTCTTCTTTAGTTGTTAAATAATGTGAGCAACTGCTGAGTAGTTTTAGGAGTAAGTCAAGCTCTATGTGCTGTCATCATGTAGTATAAATAGAGTCAATTGTAATTGAAAATGTAATGTATCTTAAAGTTTAATGAAAATGTAACCATTAAGGTTCTATGAGTGTGTCTCCCTCTCTACTCTCCTCTATACCTGTTTTGCGACATGGTATCAGAGCTAGGGTAGAGAGAGGTAGAGAGGGTCTATAAAATTTTGTGAAATTCTTGATCAAAGAGTGAATCTAAAATTGCTTACCGTGAGAGAACAATGTAGAATTCGGTTGAGTAAATATAATCAGTTTTCTTGTTCATTTGAGAAGATAAAATCAGTTTTTAAATTTGTTTCTCTCTGTGTTAACACTCTATCTCGATCATCATTTGTGAGATGGTATACGAGAGCTATGTTAGTGAAGGAGTGTTTTTCTTTTGTTGCTCAAAGAGTGTTTGATTTTATTACTCATATGTTACTCTCTGTGTTTACATCTCTATCTCTCTATCTCGTTCATCAAGATTGTATACGAGAGTTAGGTTAGTGAGAGAGCATGTTTTATTTTATCGTTCACGGAGAGTTTGATTTTATTAATCACTGAATGGTGTTTGTTATGGTCTTTGTATATTTTTTGGAAGTGTTTCTCTTGAAGATTTAGAGGGATCGTTGGCATTTTAGATTGCTCATAATAGTCCAGAAAAGGGACTTTGGTTTTTCTTCTTCTGTTGGCTAGGTTTTGTTTTTCGTTCATTCTTGTCTTTGTTTAAATTTATTTCACGTGAATCCTACAATTAATACGGGGTTCCAGTTGGTGCTCTTTATTCATACTCATTATGTTTATCAAATTCTAGTTGTATTTATCCGCTTCTTTTCTACAAATGTGAAAAGCATTAATGCATGTTGTTGTCTACTCAGTTGGTTTTTCTTTCTAGAAACAAAATTAATGGCTAATATGCTTTCAATTCATTTGGTGTTGCAATTTCTGCATATGGGGAAGCAAAATTTGATACGTGGGGTGTGATTTTGCAACTTGATGTTTTTGCATTTGAAGCTACTAGATTGGTTTTCATTCATCATTCATCATGTTAACTTCAAAGGCTGGAGTTGTTAAATACTTGGGTATCTTTGATTCTAGATATCTTGAAGTGGTTTAAGGGTATGGCGGCTGAAAAAGAGTTGTTGTTGTGTGAGAAGTTGTGGGTTTGATTTAGAAAATGCTTCTTTGGTTCTATACTTCCATAGAAAGTCTAACCGAAATATGCTTGCTGATTTTCAAGTTGTCGTTTGTTTTCACAAGGTGTAATACAAGAGGTTTGAAAATTTAAAGTGAGGAGGGTGTTAATGGCTTCCTAATTAAGGATTCCTTCTCAAGTTGGTAAGATGTCACAGAAGTGAGTAGAGGTTGCTTTTAGTTGTATATTTGTCTTGCTGGGAATCGTCTTTTCACTTGATGGGAAGGAGCAAGTTGTGAATGCCGGTCTTCTATCTGTCCACTTCTATTGGGTTTGCTGTGAGGGAGCAACAATACGTATACAGAAGGATAATTTGGGCATAATATGTTGATACTTGTTTGATTATGGATATCTGAAATAGTCACCATGGGTTTATGTTTCCCATGGAGTATTTGCTTTAGTTACTTCATGAAGCTAAGTGATAAGGCAGTGATGATGGCTCCAGAATTTTTTGATTAATTGCGCATGGCAGTATGAAATGACACCGAAATTGTCAATCTTGGTGGTATTTCACAGTATGTTGGTGACTTATTGAATGTTCGTGAAGAATTATATGTCAGGATCGAAGGCAACTCAATTGCTGGAATTGGAGGACTTTGTCGGAATTAGTGAAATGTAAAATGTCAGGTTGATGCAAGATTTAAAGTCTAAGTAAATGTCTCAGTTGGTCTTTACCCCAAGTACGCACTAAGGGGGAGTGTCACAAATTAGTGCATACTTATGTCCTATTATGTTGGGTGTTAGTTGATATCATGATTAGTGTAATTGGTATTTTAGTGGTCAGAGTGGCAGTAGTTGCAAGCACTAGTCTTACTGGTCGAGTAGGCTAAGTAGTTGAGTATTATCAGGAGTTTTAATAGGTCTTCTTTAGTTGTTAAATAATGTGAGCAACTGCTGAGTAGTTTTAGGAGTAAGTCAAGCTCTATGTGCTGTCATCATGTAGTATAAATTGAGTCAATTGTAATCGAAAATGTAATGTATCTTAAAGTTTAATGAAAATGTAACCATTAAGGTTCTATGAGTGTGTCTCCCTCTCTACTCTCCTCTATACCTGTTTTGCGACAGTTTGGACTTCATGGTACACATATCAGGTATGCATACCATCATTTAAAATCAAAATCCAGGGATTTTAGTACGCATATCCGTTTGCATACTGCTCCAGGTCACGAAAATTCGTTTGCAAACCGGTATGCATACTGGCCTTTTTTTTTTTTTAAACAAAACCTTTTATTTATTATTAAGAAGAAAAAAAGGTTACAAAAAAGAGGATGAAACCTCAACCGAAAGTAGCAAGGCGAAATGGACAACATAACCTAAGGCCCAAGAATAAAAAACATCAAAATAGACAAAAACTAAAGCCTAGACCAAGTACAGACCAAAAAGTTCATTCAAATCTGTAATATGGAATACCAGGAAATTCCATCCTCTGCATATTTGAAGGTCTGTCAGAGAATTTTAGGACTTGCCCTCTTTGTAAATGACAACCTTTCTTTGCAAAGAAATCTGCAGAAAAGTTTATTTCTCTATAAACATGGTTGAAGTGAATCTTCTTTAAGACATTGCACACCAATTTCCATCTAACCAATACAAACCAAGGCAAATTGTTGTTGGTGAAAACTGATATGGCTGCCTTTGAATCAGAATTAACAATCACCTGAGACTTGTTATGATGTACTGCCCATTCCAAAGCAAACAAAGTTTCCATGACTTCAACCACAAAATTTGTTGTTATGCCAAGACCACCACTTTCAGCAGCCATGAATTGTCCTCTAATAACAAAACCATAACTAGAGATTCCAGGGTTACCTCTTGAAGCTCCATCACATCAAAGCAAAATGGTAGTTTCATCAGGTAGCTGGAATTGGCATTCAATGATTTTTAGAAATCTTTCTGTATTTAATATCAAAGAATTGCAGAATGACGATATCATAATCTGAATTATTTGTATAGCCTCTAAGTCTTACCTCACAGTCTTTGACCATTCTGATTATTTTTTGTTTGGCATTTATCACATCAGGAGCAATGTTCTCAAAAAAGGCCCTGTTTCTGGTGAACCATATATCCACCATCACATTAAAAGCAGCAATGATCCAAATTTCCTGCACCGCTGAGCTTTTGGATTTTCCATAGTACATAATGTCTTCAAAAGATTTGGGATTTTTGAAAGCAAATATGCCTCCAAGCCAGCTCCAAAGTATCTGACCATAATTGCATACTCATAAAAGATGTGCTATAGAGTCTTGGTAATCATGGCAAATATAACATCTTGAAACATTCTGAAATCCCTCTTTTTTTTTTTTTTTTTCATCAGTAACACAAGCACCCCTTGTAATCTTCCAAATATTACTATTAGTGGAAGGATGAACACTCTTATTCCAAATATGTTTATACCATCTAAGTTTAGGTAATTTAGTTCTGATATATGAGACAGCACTAGCCACAGTAAACAAACCATTTTGTGTAGGAGTCCATATCAGTTTGTCTTCACCAGGTGAAATAATTGGTAGATCAGAAATGGAAAAAAATTGAAGCATTTCCTCGGGAATCACCCATTGTTGATTAACAATTAAGCTACTTACCTTCATGTGGATATGTTGTTTAATGTAATAATTATCTGGAAATGATTTGATTATGCTTTGCTCCAACACCCAAGTATCCATCCAAACTGAAATTTTGTCACCTTTGCGCACAATCCATCTTGTATGTTCATTAAAATCCTGCAATATCCATTTGATTCTAGGCCATATAGAAGAATGTTTATAATAAGTGATCCAGCAATCATATTTATCTTTAAATTTTGCAAGAAAAAATCTAGCCCATTCTTCATCTGAATTTAGGATTCTGCATAAGAGTTTCATAAGTAAAGCTTTGTTTATTTCTTCGAATTTTCTTATACCAAGACCCCCTTCTTATATAGGAGAACAAACTTGATCCCAATATATTGTGATGCATTTCCTATCTTCAGCATTTCCACTCCAAAGAAAATTTCTAATAATCCTTTCACAAGCATCAACCACTTTTCTTGGCCATTTGTAGATAGACATATTGTATAAAGAAATACTACTGAGAACAAATTTAATGAGGGTTATTCTTGCTTGAAAAGCTAAGAGATTACCAATCAATGAAGCAAGTCTTCTATGTAGCATTTCAAAAAATGACCATAAATGTTTTGTTTTAACTTTTCCTTGTACAAGTATGATACCTAAGTATTTATCAGGAAAAGAAGATAACTTCATATTCATAAGATCAACAATTTGATTACCTCAAACCAAAGAAGTACCTCCTACAAAACACTTGCTTTTAGTGGCACTCACTGTTTGTCCAGAAGCTTTTTGATATTCAATGAGAAGCTTTTTTACATGAAGTAAACTAGATTTTCCACCATTGCAGAATATAAAAATGTCATCTGCAAAAAATAGATGAGAAGGATGAATACCTTTTCTGATAATCATTGGTTGTATTTTATTTTCCTGAATTGATTTAAGAATATTTCTACTCAGAACATCAACTGCAATCACATAAAGTATTGGTGATAAAGGATCTCCTTGTTTGAGGCCCCTTCCTACACCAAAATAACCCACAGGGCTACCATTAATCATGATATATATCTTTGTAGACTTGAGCATAACTAAAATCCAGTTGCAAAAGTATGTAGAAAAACCATATTTCTTTAACACCAGAATGAGGTACTCCAAGCTCAGAGTATCATATGCCTGTGAGATATCAAGTTTAAAACCAGCATTTCCTCCTCTTCTTGTTATGTTCATTTCATTAACTAGCTCAGAGGCTAAGAGTACTTGTTCATGGATGTTTTTTCCCTTAATAAAAGCACATTGTTGAGGTGACACCAATTTGTGTAAAAAGTACTCATTCTTGTTGTAATAAACTTTGTGAGTATTTTGAAGAAGAAATTACTTAAACCAATTGGTCTAAACTGGTTTGCTTTTTTAGCACCTCTAACTTTGGGCAGCAGAGAAAGAAAATTAGAATTAACTCCTGGAGGAATTACTTGATGTTGCCAACAGAATCTGATTGCTTCAAATAAATCTTCTTCAATAATTTCCCAAGTTATTATATAGAAAATACCTGTAAAACCATCTGGTCCAGGAGAGCCATCTTAATTTAATTCAAAAACTGCATTTCTAATTTCCTCTTTTGAAGGAATGCATTCCAATAAAGAATTCTCAGCAGCAGAAATGACTTGAGGTATAACATTTAAAATAGTGTCAGAGATTTCCACAGGGTGTTCAGAAAATTTACCTGAAAAATGATTAATAAGAATTGAATCAATCTCATTTTGGTTTGTCACAATAGCACCTGCATCATTCTCCAGTTCTGTTATAGTGTTTCTTGCTTGTCTTAATTTGATTGAAGTATGAAAAATAGAAGTATTGGCTTCACCATATTTAATCCAATTAACTCTTGCCTTTTGACTCAACATAGTATGATAGTTTTGTGCAGCTCTATCTCTTACACCCCTTGCAGTGACATAATTATTCAAAAGATCTAAATTTTGAGGATCAGCATCTGAAAGAATATTAGCTTCAAGAACCTTTTCTTCAGCTTCTTTTAATTTGACTTAGACATTCCCAAAGACCTCCCAATTCCATTTTTTGAGTATATTCATCAAGAATTTTAGTTTATTCATGAAAATAAAAATTGGATTACCCATAAAAATTTCTTTCTAAGCATAAATAACAACTTGTAAAAAACCAGGATGAGAAATCCACATCTTTTGAAACTTAAAAGGGAAATTTAGAGGTTTCTGAATTTCTGAATTAGAGCCTAAAAGCATGTTGTGATCAGAAATATCTCTTGCAGTAACTTGGTATTTCCAACCTGGATATTTCTCTACCCACTGTGAGTTGAATAAGGCCCGGTCCAAATTACACAAAATTCTCTTCTTTCCGCATCTGCCATTTGACCAAGAAAATTTAAGACCTGTTTTTGGAGCTTGAAGAAGATGACAATAATCAATCCAATCATTAAATTCTGCTACAGAGGAAGTAATAGGACATCTACCACCCTTTTTTTCATCAAATGTAGTGATAGTGTTAAAGTCACCCAAAATCACCCATGGTTTATTTAGAAGACTAAAAGGGGCTAATTCAGCCCATAATTCTCTTCTATTTATTGTTAAGACATCAGCATGTATTCCAGTAATAATAACACCCCCTACTTCAACAATAATACTTTGTCTTAAGAAATGCATCACTGCTGGAGAGCTTATTGAATTATTCCAAAATATCCATAAGTTGGATTTTCTATTTTCACAAGTATTGTGAATTATTTTGTGATTCATACCAGACAACTTTATTCTATTTGGAGAGTTGAAATGAATTTTTGGTTCAGCTATAAAAACTAAAGTAGGATTAAATTGTAGAACTATGGATTTTAGTTTATCTTTGGCCTTTTGTCTTTTAAGGCCTCTGATATTCCAAAAGATCAATCTCATGTCAAGAAGAAGTATGAGGAGTTGTGGAGTTCCTCTCATATGGCACAAATTTCAAAAGTTCTCTTCTAGTTTTTCTAGTAACTGGAATAACAGGTTTTGTAACTTTAGCCTGAGATTTTTTCTTTTCAATAATAGGAGGTTCAGGAATACTAATTTTCTCAGGTGATTGAACATGCTTCAAAATAGTAACAGGTTGTGTAACAGAACCAAAATGAAGAGTTGAAGTATTAACCTCTTTTATCTCACCATCTTCAGAGCTTGAATAGTCTTCATTTTCCTCAGTCTCAACAATATGATCAAATTTATTAGAGGAAATAATTGGCATTGGACTTGAAGATGAAATACCAACCTGATGAATTTCTTTAATTACCCCACTATGTTCTCCAAATTCATTTAGGGAACAAGGAACTTCAGTTGGTTTTTGAATTGTATCTGAAGGTGGAACCAAAACAGAATTTGTAGCTTTGCTAATTGTAACTGTATCATCATCTGTGACATTAGAGTTATCTTGTTTTGTAGATGTCTGACAGATATCAAAACCAACATGAGTTACTTTCTTCTGTTTAACTATCCAAACATTTTTATGATGAACTGGAATGAAGTCATTATTCTTCTCCAAATTAGATTCCTTCTGATTAGTTCTACACTCAACCACTAAGTGTCCTACTACTTTGCAGTGATTGCAAAACTTAGGAATTTTAGGAAGAACGCGCAATTGGGGGATATATAATCTAATTGGGGGATATGAATTACTTCCCCCAACCAAAGGTGGCTGTTAAGGGGTGTTTTTTGGAGGCGAAAATACTAAAACACCCTTAGATTAATTAAAAATATTATGAAAAGACTGTTATACCCTTTCAACTAAAACATAAAATCAAATAACCAAAATCATATATCCCCCAATTCAATTCCGAACCGGCATAGGTCTGTTTTTGAGAAAAAAAAAATTTTTCTTCATCTTCTTCCTCATCGTTCATTCTTCATCGACGATTAATCGTTGAATCAAAAATTTCTTCGTCGATTAACATAACATAACCATGCCTCCAAGAACCAAATCGAAAGCAAAACCGAGAACAAAAACGGCTGCTCAACAAACACATGAACAAAGAATCGAGAACATTGCTCAGCAACTAGAAGAGGACGCAGCAGCGGCACCCGGATGATCAAACACTCATGGCTTCTCTGAGAAGGTAAGTGATTTTTGAACTCATTTATGATTGTTTTACTCGATTTGTAGCCATGGGTTTAGGTTAGAATCGCCAACAATAGCTGAAACTGTCGAGTTACAGAGAAAACCGGCATTGGATCTTGGTTTGAATACCAAGCCGGTTTGGGTACCGGCATAGAATTTGGGTCGAATACCATACCGGTTTGCATTCCTGAAATCGATTTTTTTTACCGGCATAGAATTTGGGTCGAATACCATACCGGTTTGCAACTAAAAACACACAGGAACTTAATTGTGTGTACCGGCATTATATCTAGGTTTCGTGAATGCCGGTATTTTAAAACCGGCATATGTTAGTTCAGTTCGTCAATGCCGGTATTACACTTAAAACATACAGGAACATCATTGAAATGGTGCTCAATACCGGCACATAATTTAGTTTCAAGACAATGCCGGTTCAACGATACCGGCATGCTCGATATTTATGGTATGGTGCCGGTTCATGTTACCGGTATTGGTTTGTTTAGGAAATAGTATGCCGGTTCCTAAACTGCCATGCCTTTTCTAAAGTTTTTTTTTTTTTGCTTATGTTATAGGTCAAGAGCCAAAGAAGCGAAGAAAGATAAAGGTCCTATCCTCACTAAGAGAAGGAAGAAGGACGGTCTTGATACTCCTCAGTCCCTGCCTCCACGGGGGAAAGATGCGGGTCGCAAGAAACGTTTGGGGTTTGAAACAAGAGGGTCAATTTGGGAGAGTGGTGGTGAACGTAGTGCACTTGCAATCCGTGAAGGTATTGGAACACATGAGGGCGATGAGCATGATGGAGTGGAAAGTGAGGAGGAAGATGATGAGGTTCCCCCAAGTCAATTAGCAAGCCAAAGCGAAGTTGGTGGGACTAGTCAACAAGGCAAGGTCATGGGCAGCCGAAAACAGAAAGTTAAAGGTTGTCACCTTCCTCACCTTGATGACATGTTACCCGACCGCGATGATGGTAAAATTTGGGGTCAAGCTCCGGAACCGAAAGTACTCTTTGGATACAAGCACTCTTGGGCTCGTACTATCTTTCAAACTTATGTAAGCATTTTTTATTTTGTGCATGTGCGTTGTTTTATCTTTTACATCATCTCTTAATCGTATTATCTCGTATTTGTAGGATCATACTAAGGCTGTGCGTGTTTGTCGAAACCAAGCCGCGGCTCATTGGGATTTGTCGTTGGAGCATGAAGATGTCCAAACATTAGTAAAGAACTCGGGTCTCGTATTCTTTGGTTGAAAATTACGTGAATCCAGATATCTGTGACCGTCAATTGCTTCGTTGAGAGGTACCATGGTGAAACCGATACAATGCACTTCCCATTTGGTGAGATGACCTTGATTCTCGAAGATGCTCATAACATTCTAGGCTTGAATGTTATCGGCAAATCAATTTCAGAGGGAGTTGAGTCTCGGGACCTAGAATGGTCGAAGTTGCACGATTTGACCAAAAAGTTGTTTGGTTGGGACTTCAAAACTTCTTCGGATAGCTTTTATGTAGCATCGAACGGAAGTAAGACGAAGACATTCAAGCTGACGATGCTTAAGAAGATGTTTGAAAATACAAAGGCTAGAAGCTCGAAGGATGGATGGGACCCTGCACAGATTCGGTATACAGCCGCCGCGTACCTGTTATACATTTTGGGCACTAGGGCATTCCCTGACACTAACGGCAACAGGGTAAGTGCAAACTTTCTCCAGTACCTTGACCCGTTGGAAGGTGTCCATGGCTATTCTTGGGGCACCGCGGTCATGGCACATTTGATGGCGGAGATGAGAAGGGCTTCATTGGCTAAAACAAACCAATTTGTCGGGAATTTCACTCTACTCCAGGTACAAATTTCTTTAATCTATTGTTGAGATGTATTTTTTTTACTTATGTTCACATGTATATTGTTCAAATTGGATTAGGTGTGGTGTTATGAACACTTCCCAACCTTATTCAAGGACTGGCAATTCTTGAAGATCAAAGACCTTACTGAACCCGATACCCCTAGAGCTCAGAGGTTTGAGTTTAACAGTAATCCGAAGCCCGGTAACAAAGGTCGAGTCATCAATATGAGATTGGCTCTGGATGCTATGATGAAGGAAGACGTTGTGTTCGACACTTATAAGGAGATTAGAGGGTACCGTCCAATTCCAAGAGATGTTGCATTTTACCATGGGCCGTTGTACCACCCAAAAGGATACATCATGGACGATCCATGCCGTGTGATGCGCCAACATGGATTTAAGCAATTATCCCGTCATTGGTCGAACTCTGATGATAATTATCATCTTTACTTTTCTCGGTGCAATTCAACTCCCAACAAGTTGCATGTAGTGTATGATCCTGAACCGGAACCAACACATTGGAGGGATAGAGAGCCACGTCGTTTGGTTGATATTAGTAAGTGGGAGAGTGCGGAAAATGGTTATGAAGTTTGACAAGCTACATGAGGGATTACCGGAATGGTCACATCCTTATGTCGTGCGTCCTCCCTCCATCGAAGCTCCACACCAAGAAAACCCTCCTGTTGAAATTACTCCACCTCCACAACCTACGATGGCCAACCTTCTTAGGACTTTAGGAATGGTGGTAAGTTTTCTTAATTGCTTATATTCATTAAATGTAAACATAATCATATATTAACATATATCTTGAATATGTGTTTGATGTATTAATATAGCGACGTCGGCTTGGCAAGGTTACGAAGATGTTAGGTTGCAAGCATAATGACGGGGTGGTGCTATCTCTTCAAGAAATCAAGGAACTAGAGGAAAAGCTTCATAGAATTGAAGAAACCCACCCCTACGTAGAGCTATGTACGGGGAAACAAGGAAGGCGCCGACCCAAAAGAAACAAAAGACTAATTTAGTTTGAGAGAATTGATGCCAATGTTTGATGGTTAACTTTTTACGAGTTTGGTTACGTCAAAAACAATTTCAAACTTGTTTTGGTTTGTACTGTGGGTTAACTGTTTAGTTCTTTGGTTTATGTTGAACATGTTAAGATTTGTAGTTTGCAAGTTAAAATGTTCCGGCGTAGTAGAGGTCAGTTTTAGAAATATATGTACACATACCGGCATATCCGGCATGCTCAAAACACTGGCGGAACCTAGTCCCGGCATAGCAATTTTGATGCCGGAACAATCAGGTTAAATTATTTGGTTCCTGTATAGAAACTGACATGTACCGGTATTGTTACTTTTGCTAAGGCGAATGCCGGTATTGCAAATATCCAAATATTCTTGAAAATGTGATAGAAAACCGGCATTGTAAGATTCATTTTGACAATGCCGGTATGTTAGATTTCCAAATTATCTTTTAGAGTTGACATAAAACCGGCATGCTCGATCTGATTTCCACAATGCCGGCACCTTGATTAATTCATTTCAAATTCTCTTTTATTTCGTTCTGAAGTAATCGACTACATTGGATTAGAAACTTTAAATTAAAAAAACAGTGAATGGATTGCACTGAGTAAAAGATAATCTATTTCCATCCCTTTTCAACAATTGCAGAGCCTTTGAGCAATTCCCTAATCTGTTCAAAGACATCGTCCGGAATGGGGGTGTCAAGGATCATCCTCATTGGCTCTTCTTCTTTTTCAACGTATTCCTTTCCCTTCATATAACACCCATCACACCCATCGATAGGCTTACAATGGACCTTGTGGTTTTCTCTTGACTCGCTAGTTCAACCGCTTTGTCAAACCATTGAAACTCATCGCACTTTGGGTGATTCAAACACCTCGAAACATTCTTCCATTTTCAAAGCATCATCTTTTTTGCAATCCAAAACCGGCGTGTCCCATCACGCTTCTACACTTTGAATAAATAAATGGACAGTCCATGGCTAGGTGAGAAGGTGACTTGCAAATTTGACACTTGCAATGATGATTATGTAATAAAAAATTGTATTAGTTTTCCGTCATAGTATTGAAGAGCATGTTGTTAGGAAATATACTTACTTTGCAGATAGAGGTAGATGATGAATCCCCCATTCTTTGAGCCGTGCTTGCTTACTTGAGAGAATGATTTTTTTTAGTGTTGCAAATAGAGGTAGATGTTATTTGGTGCTTGATTTGTGTAGTTTTTGCCAAAGGAATGGGTGATGTTATATAGAAATGATGCTCCAACGGTCATATTTTTCAAAAAAGTAGCCGTTTTTTTTTTCAAATTTTGCCCGTTCCGGCATAGATGTTACTAAACAAAGAAAGCCGGTATTATATGCATATTTTGGTAGTTTCCTGTAAAGATTTTACGCATTACCGGCATCATCGTGTTATACCATGCAGTGTCGGATCATAATACCGGCATGGATTTAGTTCCACCTAGGTATGCCGGTTTCGGAAATTGAATGCCTAACGGCTAGTTTTTTAAACAATACACTTGAAAACAATAGTTCCGGCGTGGGATCTAAGTTACTTAGAGTGCCGTCACTAAAGTGGAAAAGATCCGTTATGCCCACATCTATTTAAAGGAATGGATGCACCCATTGCGGTTGATACCGCATGAGATATATCTCCAATGGATTATCAATCACCAGCTGACAAGTTCATCAATTCCCTGGAGAAAGAAAAACACATGAGGAAAATATTGTCAACCCCAACAGGAAATCAATCATCAACCACGACCAACTCCGTTGCCACAATACTAGAAAAACTAAGAAGGAAAGAAGAAACCACCAAGTCAATTGCCGCAATGGAAGAAGAGATAATTAAGAGAAAAAGAGAAGAAGAAGAAGAGGAAGCAAAGCTTGAACGTTATTGTCAAAAATTAGATAAGATAAAAGCGGAAGCTGAGGAAGAGGTTAAACGTCAAAAAGAAGCTAAGATAGAAGCAGATGTTCAGGAGGAAACAGAGTGGATTAGAAATTACTACATAGTATCGGATTTGCCGGAGGATCAACGCCCTTCAGATGTTTTTTGGGGCCTTGTAATGACTGGTTCTTACAAGCATAACAAGTTTGACCGTAAGAAACGCATAATTGAATACGCACATCAAATAGTACGCATTCGAACAACTGCACTCATCAAATCATGTCTCAAATACAACGAATTTCTTGCAAGATACAATGGTGATAGGTATGAAGCTCGGGATGCATATACGAAGTGGAGAAAAGAGCCTTTTAGGCATTTCGAAGCAGCTTTACTTGTTCAAGCTCGTTCCAATAAATCATTAAATTGTAATACCGGCATCATTGGTATGTAATTAACTATGCCGGATTTGGTGGTATTATATATAATTGAAGCACCAACGGTCTTATTTTTCAAAAAACTAGCCGTTTTATTTGAAATTAACAAGTACCGCGTATTTGCAATTATACATGTAATGCCCGGTATTAGTTCTTGGCGCGGCACTATGTTGTTACACAATGCCGGTATCAGTTACATATTTGGGATAATCTCGATAAGAAATTTACTTGTACAGGCGCCATATGACACATTAACTACAATGCCGGAATTTATGTAATTTCAAAAAAACTAGCCGTTGAGGTTTTCCTCTATATAAAGAGAGCTAATACTTGAACCCAAATGCCCAAAATTCGTGTGTTCTTATATATCTCCTTGAGAATCTTAACTTAAGAAACCCTAAACCCTAGAATAGTCATCTATAAATAGCTTATTATAGAACCTAATCCCACATACAACAAATGGCATCGTTTGACTCCGAGGAAGATTTAGCAATCACCCAAGCATGGTACGCCGAAACTCGTCCTTCAACTATAGATAGAAGCACGCGGGATTCCATGTGGTTGAAGATTTTTAGGAAGTTTGTTCACGATTACGGTAACCCGAAAGGAAGAACTGCTCAACAAATCGAGCAACGACACGACATCATCCTAAATGCTGTGGTTGAGTATCTAAAAATGAAGTACCGGATCGATAACGCTCATCACAATAGGTTGCCCCCCCAACAACTCGTAAGTATCTTTATGAATAATTCGGCACAATCTACTATTTTTCAATTTTTATGTAACCAACAAAGTTTGTGTGTTGTTTTTGTAGCATGAAGCCGTGAAAGCGCGTTACTTACAAGAAAAGGGAGAACCATTCATGTTTGAAGCCAACGTGAACCATATTGTAACCAAAGTCACCGAGTACCACCAGCTGGGTGAATCGGAAACGGATTCTTCTTAAGAAGATTGAAAGTTTAGTGGTATTTGCTAAGGTTTTTCGTAAGGTTTTGTGGGTACATCTCTATGTAAACCCTCACGAGACTATAACTCGTCCTATTGGGTCACCAAGTGGTTTAAAGGCTTGATGCACGTGCTAAGTGCATTCGTGCTTCCTGCGACAAGGATTACATTTGAAATAAATTAGAGTTCCGGCTTATGTTATTTTGTTAGCATGATACAAAAATAATTAACTTGTAATACCGGCATAGTTGATATGTATTTTTCTATGCCGGATTTATGATGATTACGATTTCCCCTACTAGTTTGTGATTACAATTTCATTCAACTTGTTTGACGGTTACAAATTCATTCAACTTGTTTGACGGTTACAATTTCAATCAACTCGTCGGTTTCAAACTACTCATGCTATATAAGTGACGGTTTTGGAAAGAAAAATATTCAATCTATTCAATCTCTCCCTTTTTTTTTCATCTTCTATACCAAAGCAATGGCTCGTCGCAAACCCAATCCAGAAATACCTGATGCGCAAAAAAGTCCTCAAGAGTCTCCTGGGGAAGCGGACGTAACAGATTTGATTCGGTAAGTGATGTATAACACAAAGTCTCCTTTTGAATTGAAGTACTTTTAGGGTTTACCCAATAATATATAACACAAAGTCAAACATGCTAGGGTTCATGACGGATTGAAAATTCTGATTAGGGTTTTGAAATTGAATTCTAGTAAGATGAAATTCTAGTCAATTGAATTGAGTTTGAAAATCAAAAACCAAAAAACACTAAGAACTCTGTAAAAATTTACAGAAAACCGGCATAGATATATTGCCATTTAAGAATGCCGGAAATGTCACCGGCACTATCGTATTTTATTTTTCGATGCCGGTTTTCGGTCCCTAAAATTTGTGAATCCCTGGATACAATTCAACCAAAACCGGCATTCAACGTATTAATATTGAATATGCCGGTATCTGTTCCGGCACTCAATGTATGGTAACAATTTATACCGGTTTGTTTTTCATACGGCTTAGAATTTTCTACATATAATTCAATATAACCGGCATAGTAGTATTTTTTTAAGGAATGCCGGAACCAATACCGGCATTGTCGTATTTTATTTTGATATGCCGGTTTTCGGTCCCTAAAATTTGTGAATCCCTGGATACAATTCAACCAAAACCGGCATTCAACGTATTAATATTGTATATGCCGGTATCTGTTCCGGCACTCAATGTATGGTAACAAATTATACCGGTTTGTTTTTCATACGGCTTAGAATTTTCTACATATAATTCAATATAACCGGCATAGTAGTATTTTTTTAAGGAATGCCGGAACCAATACCGGCATTGTCGTATTTTATTTTGATATGCCGGTTTTAGGTCCCTAAAATTTGTGAATCCCTGGATACAATTCAACCAAAACCGGCGTTCTCCGTTTTATTCTTTAAGATGCCGGTATCAGTTCCGGCATTTCGTATATGTCTATTTATTAAGCCGGTTTTAAGTATGTTCCTTTTGTATGCCGACATGTAGTATGTAACTCAATTTAACGTGTTGGAACATAGGTCTCACGCACCAAGAAAGGACAAAGGAAAAGGAAAAGCTGTTGAAGAATCAAAGCGTAAGTCTTCTCGACGTAAACGTCAAAATCCGGCTACTGCTAAGGTCACAATTCGGGATCCTATAAGCGACTCAACAAGCACTGATGATGATGATGAGTGGGAAACTCCACCAGAACCGGTAATAGCAGGTGGCTCATCCTCACAAGCAGGTGGTTTAGGACAAACTGATGATGAAAAGGCACCCCTCTTCACTTCCCTGATAAGTTAGAATTGATTCCTGTCCGCAATGATGGCAAACATTGGGGTCAACCGATAAACCCGCAACTTTTATTTTCGTATAAAGACTCTTGGGCTCGTTGGATCTATCAAACTTATGTAAGACATTTGTATCTTATTATTATATTATTTTCCTGTGATCAATTTAATTAAGTTTGTTGTGTTTTTATAGGACCACAGGAAAGCCTGGCGTGTTAGCCGCCATCAACAATCGGATGTGTGGCCTTTGGAGGATGAGTGTCCTACTGCTCAACAAATAGTCGAGCATCCGGGTTGTATCATGCGATAGAAAATTATGTGGCCACCGATACCGTCACCGCAAACCGCTTTTGGAGAGGTTTTATGGTGAAACCGACACCATGCATTTTAATTTTGGCGAGATGACCATTATCCCCGAAGATGTCCAAAGGATAATAGGACTAGAGGTTCTTGGGAAACCGGTTAAGGTTGGAGACAAGTCGAAGGACCTAGGGTGGGAAAAGATCTATGAACTCACGTAAAAGTTGTTTGGATGGAACAAGGAAACCACGTTGGCAAATTTGTACAAGAAACGAATCGCTCGAGACAAAGACTATAACATTCGTCAAACTCATTCAACTGTTTGGGAATACGAAGAACAGGAATTGACTCCCGCACAAGCTCAACAAATCGTGCCGCATATATCTTTGTTCATTTTGGGAACCGCTATATTCCCCGACTCTAATGGTAACAGGGTGCATATGAACAACCTACGTACTTGGATCCGTTGGAAGACGTTCATAAGTATTCATGGGGCACTCGCTTTCTTGGCTCATTTTTTTGGCAGAAATGCGTCGAGCTTCTAAGGCGAAAGGCCGTCAATTTAATGGGAATTTCACTGTGATTCAGGTAAGGTGAACTACCTATTTTGTGATTGTTATCGTTACATTTGTTAGTTTCCAACTATTTATTTTCTTATACAATTTATGGGCACAGGTGTGGGCTTATGAACACTTCCGAGATTTGTTCATAGGGTATAAAGGATTGGAAATTTGGCATGATTACCAACCGAATATGGCTCTAGCTCGAAATACTACTTCAAAAATACCCCTTCGCCTAACAAGAAACGGTTTTTACAAATGAGATTGGCTTTGGACTCGTTTTTCTGTGGAACATGTTGTGTTCGACCCTTATAGGAATGTCGAGGAGTTCACCTTCGAGAGACATGAAAATGTTTCATTTTACAACGGACCGTTCTTTCATCCAAAAGGATTTGTTATGCATAACCCTCTCCGCGTGATGCGCCAACTCGGTTACAAGCAAAGAAAGATCTCACGGATACATCTTATCATAAATATTCTCACGACTTTACTAAATGCCAATCAAATGAGAACCATACTATGGTATGCTACGACCGGAACCAATTCTCGCACATTGGATCGAAAGGGAAGAAGAAGAACTTGTGCTTTGGATAGGGGTGATTGGGAATTGGCCGAGAACGGTTTTGATAGTGAACCAACATTCCTAAACGGGCATCTACAAGACTCACATCCTTATGTTGTACGCCCGGATACGGTAGAGGTCCCTCCACCACCAAAGACGTCCCTCCACAACTCCAGATACTCGCACCCGGACTTCTACAACTCGTTACGTTGTTGGTGCGTTCATTACTATTCTCTTAATCTATATCTACCAACTTATAAATTTGTACGTACTAAATACATGCTGAAAAATCCGTTAACAAGCGTCGGCCGAATTGGAAACTTGGCAAGGTTCTTTAAGAAGAAGACCAAGAAAGGAGAGTTCTTGACCCGAGAAAAGAAATGGAGAACGTCGTCAAAAAGATAGACCAAATAGAAGATACTGAGGCAAAAGACTTGTGGGGCGAAAAGAAGAAGAGGGTATACAAGAGGCCAAGAACCGAGTGATCTTGTGATTCTTTAATAGTGTTAGTTTGGTTTATGTTTGTTTGTGTGGATTGGTAAACTTTGAACATCTTTGCTTCATTTGTTTTCGGTTTGGAACATCTTAACTTTATATTTGGTTTGTTTACACTTTGCGTATGTTATTTTATGGTATTTGGTCTTTGCATATCCGTGTACTTAAGTTGTTATTCCAAAGACAAACGAGAACATATTTTGCAACGCCGGCACGAGCACCGCCGTAGTAAAGTTTGAATTAAATCACAATGGCACGTACATGGCATATGGTTCAATGATTACAATTCAAACTTCCAAAAAAACAAAAGGTGGCGTATTAGTGAACCACATTAATCCAAATTACTCAACATTAATCCAAATTACTCATCATCGCTTCCACACGTATGAAGTTGCAACTCCTCCTCTTCAAGAGGTTTCTTTGATAAGGCCAAAGCATCCCATAATTGGTGATTCTCCTCGTTCAACGCCATCCATCCCTTCCATATATTTGGATCTAGTTCCTTGTTTTTAACCATCCCACAAACAGGTGGCAATGGACAATTGTCCCTGAGTTTAAGAATGACGAAATGATTGCCGTTCACGTACGCCAAAACAACTCTTCTCGTCTTAAGGGATCCCTCGCATTTTTGCCATTTTGGTGTAAATGTAGTGACTACGGTGGGGGTAAAATAATGAACAACACAATTAAATGTATCCGCTACTAGATGCCCACAAAGCGGCATCCTCATCCAATATTGAGAAGGAAGAAATGCCATCTCCTGCTCGGGTCCTAGCACTTGAGCACACATATCATCAAACACCTCGTCGTGACCAACCAATTGCTCATAAAAGATCCTCTTCTTCACAAGTTGATCGGCCATCCTCATTCTAGCATATCGGCATGGTGTCATTCCTTTACTAACAGCCGTCTCGAAGATTCCTAATTGTTCAGTGACGGCATGATAGCCACAATTTCCATCTCCATCGACATCATCCGTGTACACAACAAACTCGCGAATAACCTCAGGAAGTTGATCTATGTAAGACTCTATCTTCGTATGGTAGTGTCTATAAGTCCTACCCGTTTGCGAATCCTTATACATCGTCATATTACCAACTTTTAGCTTAATTATATCCAAACCATCCTCTGCAATCTCTACCCTACAAATGTCTTCGGTATGTGACGGGAGATTATACTTCCTTGGCCTACCCCTACGCCTTTTCAATTGAACCTCAGATACATCGACTGTTGATGTAGGTTCGGAATGCTCACCTTGTTGCCCTTGGTTGCTTAATGTTGGTACCTTCGGCGGCCTACCCCTTTTCTTTTGAAGCTCGGATACATCAACTATTGGTGTAGGTTCGGAATGCTCACCTTGTTGCCCTTGGTTGCTTAAAGTTGGTACTTTCGGCGGCCTTCCCCTTTTCCTTTGAACCGCGGATACATCGACTATTGGTGTAGGTTCGGAATGCTCACCTTGTTGCCCTTGGTTGTTTAATGTTGGTAAATTCGGCGGCCTTCCCATTTTCTTTTGAACAGCGGATACATCGACGATTGGTGTTGGTTCGGAATGCTCACCTTTTTGTCCTTTATAGCTTAATGTTGGTACCTTCGGCGGCCTTCCCCTTTTTTTTGAAGCTCGGATACATCAACTATTGGTGTAGGTTCGGAATTCTCACCTTGTTGTCCTTGGTTGCTTAATGTTGGTACCTTCGGCGGCCTTCCCCTTTTTTTTTTGAAGCTCGGATACATCAACTATTGGCGTAGGTTCGGAATGCTCACCTTGTTGTCCTTGGTTGCTTAATGTTGGTACATTTGGCGGCCTTCCCCTTTTCCTTTTAACCTCCGATACATCGACTATGGGTGTAGGTCGGAACTCGTCGATTGTTGTTGACTTGATATCGGTTCCTTCCTCGGCCTACCCCTCTTGTTTGGAACGGTCGTTTCAGCGAATCTTGCTTCTGAAATCTCACTTGCACATAGATCTCGTTTTTTAGTTGCCGCGAGTTCCTCTTCACGTCGAGTCATTTGTTTTAATTCTTTTCTTTGTTTCTTCCTTGCAATTTTAGTTTGTGGTCTACCCGCCGGATCTCCCTTTGTTGGCTCTTCACTTTGTGCTATCCATGGCCGTGTAATTAGTCTTAGTTGGCTCAACAATACTTGTCGGCTAGCCGAGTTGCCACGTGAGTAAGCTTCATAAAATTCTAAAGCCTCCTTTGTATCCCATGGTGATTGTCCGGGAGCTTCGGTAGGGGGGAAGGTCGAAAGATAATTGCTTCCAAAAAGGATCAATAACATCAATAGGTATCACTACTTCATACTTCACAAGCATATGACGACACGGAAGCCCCAATGAAGACATGTCGGGACAAATACACACATCACCCGGATTTCCGTTAAGCTTCTCATATTGCATTTGTCTCATCATATGTTTTATTGCCCAACGGGAGACGTTAAACTCTATTCCTTGGAGCAACTTAGTATGTTCAAGAAATTGAGTCATCCTTTCCATTGAGCTTTTCTCAAAAGCCTTCTTGATCCTATCGATATCGGCCTTAAAGTGTTGCTCCATTGCCTCGGTGACCGTAACCACATTTCCCTGGCCGGACTGGATGAGATCTTTAAATCTCCCATGAGAGGACTCCGCTATACTAGTTGCTTCATTCCCGTAATGTCTATAACGATTTGTCCACGCACGCACAAATTTTTCCTTGAACTTATCCAACCAATTATCCCGACAATATGAGACGGCACATGGATACACTTCGTTATATTTGGCAATAAAGTTGTTCAATCTCTTTTCATACATGTCCTCGGTAAGAGACCAATAAACTTTCTCCCAATCCTTTAGAAATTCCAACCACCTTTTATGATTTTCATAGTGTTCTTTGTCGACTCGCTCTTTAATCTTTCCTCTTTCATTTTCTTCTTCTTCGGGTGATAGTTTCTCTTTGCGAACATCTTCCTCTAGTTGAGCAATCATTCTATTCTTAATATCAGCCTTTGAGGGTTCAAACAAAGCATGACAATGTTTTTTCACATTTTCACCTATATGATATGTACAAAGGAAATTTTGTGCATCCGGATATACGTCGGATATGGCATTCATTAGTGCGTCAAATTGATCGGTTATGATGACCTTCGGAGAACGATTTTCCGGGAACAATAATTTCAATTGCCGCAATGCCCAATGATAATTGTAATCCCTCTCGTTCTCCATTAAACACCAAGCCAATGTGAATGTTACCTTGTCCGATGTTTGCCCCACGATGTTGAACAACGGCATGTTGTATTTGTTTGTCTTGTATGTGCAGTCCATCATAAGAACATCACAACACGTATGAGCCAATTGTGAAAGCAAAGGATGCGAAATGAATATTTGAAGCGGCTTGTTGTCCGGACCTCTTTTAATGATACGCGTGTAATTGTGATCCCAAGCTATCTTTTCAAATTCTTGCATAACACTCCTCCCTTCCCATTCCAACCTTCTAATGGTTGCTTGTGCGCTATAAATTGTACTGAGTGAAGAAACGTTGGTCTTATCCTTTTCCTTGAAGGTTCTGAGAATCACTCTTGGTTTGATACATGCTTTGGTCATCATCTTTACATCCTCGAATTGATCGGGGTTTTAGCTTCGCAACTAGGGAGTGACCTTCAAAATCATTCGGATCGGGGTGGTTGTGACGGCCAAACCACACCTTACATTCCCATTCTTTTTCTTCTACTTTTGAACCTCTTAGATAGAATACAAGCTTAAAAGGGCAGTCATCCTTCCGCGTAATCGTCTTGTATACCTTGTTAGTCTTCTTTTCATATACATAACCCTTTCTCTTATGACTATTTTTCTCATTGTATTTTCCACTTCTCTCGCAAACCATCTCAAAACGAACTGATGAACGTTGGGAATTCCTCACTAAGACACACATGTTATTAAGAGCCGTTGCTTTTGCCCAAGCAATTGCTTCCTTTTCATATTTTATTCCCTACATAAGGACAACATTATAGAGATTACAAGCAAATCCCAACATAAAATTGTAAGCACTAGGTGAAAGTATTGTTTGGTAACATACCCGCGGCATTTTATAGTACTCCGACGTATCCCGATGGAGCGGTTTGGAGTTTGGTTGATCGTTGTAGGTAACAATCTAAGGAATGAATGAAAAGAAACTTGGATTAGTTCAAAACCGGCATTGTCGATAAGTAAAGGAGACTGCCGTTATTAAGAACCGGCATAACTGGTAATTGACTCTATATACCGGTATCAGGTTCCGGCATACTAAGTTGAAAGAACTAAATGCCGGTATTTAAGTTCAAAATATCATTAGCTTCTGTATGTTATTCATGTAAAACCGGCATCTTCGACATTTAAGTTTCTATCTTTGGTATCAAAAACCTAAGCATAGAATGTCATGTACTAACATCACGGTTTGAATATTCCTCGAGAATATTATTTGGTAGGTAAAAAGAATAAATGTGTACCGGCATTCAATCTTGGTTTGAATACCACGCCGGTATGTTCTTGAATACTGGGGGAAATTTAGTGCCTAAGCATACATATATATATGAATACTATGCCGGTTACATGATACCTAAGCATAGTATTCAAACCACGAGCATGCCGGTACAAAGGTTTTTTCTGATTTAAATGGCGGTTTCAAAAGAAAAAAATCAAATTTTCGACCTCTTTGAAGCATTACCTGTGTGTTAGGGTTGCTTGTATGATGAACATGTTTACTTTCTTGAGTTGGTTCTTCACAAAACATTTCATGGTCAAGAAAATAATGATTCAAAGGTGTTGGTTCATCATACAACAATTGTGAGTTGTTATCATTAATCGAAGATTGAAGATATGATTGTTGTTGTAATTGAGCTAAAGATTCAGCAGCTGCAAGTCTCTCATCACAATCATCTTCCATTTTCAAAAAAAAAAAAATTCTACTCAAAATTTTTTTCCCTTTAAACTAACACACACAAATTCAAATAAACATAAACACAAATTATATCCCCCAAATCATTAATATTTTACTAATCATCATTAGTAACTAATCCTGATTAGTGAGGGTTAAATTAGGAATTAAAATTTTATTTAGATAAGGGGTAACCCAGCTAGGATATTTGGATCCCTATTTTGTCATTTAGTCATATCCCCCAATTAGTTTTCATATCCCCCAATTGCGCGTTCTTTAGGAATTTGAATTTCTTGCTCAAAGGTACCATACTTAGTTTTGATCTGAATGTGATGTGGGATGTGCTGATTTAAATCCACTTCCACTGATACACTAGCATAATAACCAACTTTTCTTTGTAAAGTTGTTTCATCCACCTTAATAGCTCTGCCAATTCTATCACCCAAATCCATGATGATTTTTTCTTTCCAATATTCCATACTCAAACCAGGAAAATGAGCCCATACAACACCTGGCGTCATTAGGGGCGACCCGGAAAGAATTAGGGGCGACATAATAAGACAAAATATGTTGAAAATACTTATATATCCCTTCGTAATCGGTAGTTTAGTTTTTTTTTTTTCTTATCTACTGATTGTGACTATGTTCTTCTCTTCTTGTAGTTGCAGGAAATCCTACACTACACCCCTCACAAGAATCCACACAACTAAGCCATTGAAGATGAACAATTATAGTTTTTATTGATTAATTTATTGAATGTTTACAAGACAAAATGGAAAAGAGCTAAAGAAATTACAATTACTATCAACTTTCTCCCCCCTTAATGACTTGCTCAACACTCGAAAAAGATCCTCCTTCAACAGGCATGTTCGGCTCTTTATATAGGGTGTTACATAATGGATAACAGCTAAGCTGTCCTTTATTTTCGGGAATGACTTGCGAAGTGTCGCGAGTGTACAAATGTATAATCTCGCGACGCTCCTAGATCTCGCTAAGTCTTCACACCTTTCTCGTGTTCTGGCTGTCGTCATCCATTGCGTCACTTATTTTACTCGTCTGCGACACCTTCGCTATGTAACATTTATGGATTTCGCCGAGGTATTGGTGTTGCGATATTCTGATCCTACATCTTGCCTCTTCTCATGTCTTCTCTGCGAATGAGAGAATGTCATGAGAATTATTATTTTCAAACTGCCGCAACCGTTCATCCTTATCTGTTTTGGCGATTTGACTTCATACTTTTACACAAAATCTATCATACGTGTCTCTTCTTCCACCCATTTTTTGACACGTCCCTTTCAACCGTTACTTCTCAACCATTCACGTATCTTCTCGCATTAAATGCGTTTATCTTCTCGAGAATTCTTCTCTATATATAGTTTTCTCATCCTCCTCTTCTTCTTTTTTACTTTCGCTCTGCAATTCTTCTTCAATTCTCCTCCGTAACTTCCGCTTCTGCTACTGTAAATTTTCTTTTTTCCTTTGATCTTCAACTCCTTAATCATTCCCATACTCTGAAAATGGCTCCACCTGGTCGTAAATATGAAGTTCTCTTGGGAGAGACTCAAAAGGATTTACAAGAGAAAGGTTTCACATTATCCACTATTCCCCATCAAGAATCTTCATCTATTCTCTCCGCCAAATTATTTACTGATCACTGTTGTGATAATCAAAAGATCATAATCTCGCTAGGTCAGATTCTCGCCGGCCTTCCCATTTCTCTCTACAACCCCGAACTTCCTTTGTTTTATGAAATTCTTGCTCATGAAAAATTCTCGCGAGCTGTTTACCAATTAAGTGGAGATTGTATCCGCTTAATGCTTGAGTTCGCCAACCGTGGCACTGGTAAGGGGTATCTCTATTCTAATACAGTCAGATATCCTAAATTTGTAGATTTAGAGATATTCCCTGAGAAAAATTGAGTAGAGAGTTTCTTTGAGAATTATGAAGTAATAAACATGAAGAACGATAGAACTCGCTGGGGTGCAAGTTTGAAAAGAAGAGAAAATATCCCCAGTGACAAAGTGCTTATGCAGGATATCGATTGGCATTATGGAAAGAACAATGTTCCTCGCCATTCTAAAGACGAAAAATGGTGTGTCTTTCCGTTATTCTTGAATGGACCTTATATTTCAGGTTCGAATGTACTCCCTGCGAGCCTCGCCAACTATCAACCTTGGGTATTTAACTGGCCCGAGAAAGCTAAAGAGGTGCGCTTCCCGAATTTCGCTCAGTTTGTAATTATTACTTCTTTTTACATCTACTAATCTTGCGAAATTTTTCAGATTGTTAAATTGAGAAAAAGTTACGAGAGAAATCCTAAGGCAAGTACTCTGGCAATTCTCCAGTCGATCACGGATGAAGTAAGAAATAGTTTTCTTCTTTATTTTTAATAATATTGTTGCCTCTGTTTCTTATCTTCATTCGTGTGCGAAGGTGGGCGTTGAAATTGTTGAAGAAGAGGATATTTTTGAAGCTGCGAAAGCTAAAGGAAAGAGTAAAATTCCTTTTCGCAAGAAGAAATATGCTGCTCCACCTTCTAAAAAAACGGAAGCTCCATTCTTATTCTCGCTCCAGTCCTCAATCCAGTGAAAGCTCTGATGAAGATAATGATGATGTTGACACCTCTCTTGCGAAGGAGAATCATCCAGTTGAATCTGCTTTGGCGCAACTATCCAGTGTTTTCTCTGATTCTATGCAAGGAATTGGAGATGGTCATTTTTCTGCCACATGCGAAGCTCTCGCAAATATCTGCGATGCTCCCTTACTAGAGGATGATGATTCTTTTCGTGGAGTTTCCAGAGCAGTAACTCCCAGTTTCCTAAACGCACTTAGTGCTTTGGTATGTCTATATTTCCTTATTTCTACATGATTTCAATTATAAACCTTGTCTTGACGATTTCTTTATTTTCCTTTATAGTCTGGGAGAGCTTCCTTTGTTGTTGCCTCAGATCTCGAGAAAAGGCGCAACAGTCTCGAGAAGAAAAACCTTCAACTTAAGAAGAAGAATGAAGAATTGGAAGTTGAAGTTGTTTCTCTTCGCAAGAGAGATAAAGAATTTGAAAATGAAACTGCTACTCTTCATTAAAAGACCAAACAATTGGAAGTTGAGTCTTCTTCTCAGAAGGACAAGATATCTAGCCTTCAAAATGCTAATCAACAACTTTATGGTATAAAATTCTTCTCTTTTTCTTGCTTTTATTCTGTCATTTATTTTTCTTTATCTGACTTATCATTTTCGCAGATGTTTATAATCTTTCTGATGAAGCCATTCTTCTTCACACATTTCCTGAGTCTATGGATAACGATGCTCTTCTTGCCCATCTCAATGATTCTTTAAATAGCTTTACAAATGACAGAATCAAACATCTTTATCTAAATGAACTTCAATCCAAATTCCGTCTCTTAGAAGCTGATCATAGATCTAGTTTAAGTTTAGCCAACCAACTTAAACACCTACACCTTAGTTCCCAAGAGAAAATTAGTATTTTAAGGAAGAAGGTTAGTGATCTTATAGATGACAAAGATCGCATTTCTAACCAAGGTGCCCAAGCATTAGCAAAATTTCAAAAAACTCTTCTTGAAGTTCAAGTTGAGCGGGATGAATCCATTCGGAAAAATACTATTCTTAGCGAAAGAGAGAATCAACTTCGTTCCCTTCTTCTCATAAACAGTGACGATGAGTTCGCTTGGGCTGCGAAAATTCTAGACGACGCTTGTAAATAATTTAGGTGTTAATGTTAGCCTTCAAGTTGAGCACAGAGCCTTGATTAGGGATATGATTTACGATGATAGGTTGTTGATTATTCTTCTTTACTTAATTGTTTATTATATATGAAGCTATCATCAAGTTCTTGATTCATTGCTCTACATTCGCAGAGAGCCGAGAAGAGATTTTAAAAGAATTGAAGAACTTGAATCCGAAAAAGAACAACTTGCAAAGGACTTTTCTCTTCGCAATGACAAGTATTCCAAGTTGAAGAAGCAACTACAAATTACTGTGGCGAACTTCTAAAATGATGCTGTTCTCTTTCGCAATGAAACTATTAAGACAGTCTGCGATGACAACAGTATCCCTCATTCTTCATACCCTTGTCTTCTTGATGAAGTTCCTGAGAACATGCCTTCTTTGGATATCTCTAATAGCGACGCTAGCGAAGAGGAATCTGATGAAGATAATGAAGTAGAAGGATCTGATGAAGAAGAAGAATCATACAAGAAATAGCTCCATTTTCTTCTTTCTCTTTTTGTAACATCTGTACATTTATCCTTTTAATCTTCCATTTTTATAATCTCTTATTGTAAGTTTTTTGGATCTTCAAATACAAATTCTACTTTTGTTGTCCCTTTTCGCACATGTTAAAAAAGCAATTCTTTTTTGCAATATAGTTAATCAATATATTGTGAGTGCGTAAATCTATCATATGAAAATAAATAACATATTCTCACTCTATTCATTCCCATACTTGCCTTTGTTATTTGTTTTCAAATGAAAGATTAAGCAAATAACCTTTAGATGATAACATGCCTAAGTCCCGCAACTGTTGCTGCTGAATTATCGCGAGAGAATGTTTCTTGGTTGTTTTCAAGATCTCATCATTTTTTTTTTTTTGTGTGTGTGGTCTTATTTTGCCTTCCTAGTTAAAGGTCTTATTGCGCCACCTCTTGTCATTGCGACAAAATCGCAGGACGTCTTTACACTTTCATGCAAAAACCCATTGATCTTGCCTTATCATTTCTTAGTATTGTTGCCTCTGCAGGATAATTTTATTGCGACAATATGACAGGCCTAAATTTTCTTGCGAAAATAAGCCCCATGACATTGCCGTCTTGCGACGAAATCGCAGGACGTCTGTAAGATCAGAATATCGCAACACCAATACTTCGCGAGATTAATAAACGACTGCGTCGCGAAGGAGTCGCATGGAGGTAAATAAATGACGTAATAGATGATGACAGTCATAACATGAGGAAAGTGTGAAGACTTGGCGAGATTTAGGAGTGTCGCGAGGACAGACAGTTACACATTCGCGAGGATTCGCGAGTCGATTCCGAAAATAAAGGACAGCTTAGCTGTCATCCATTATGTAATGCCCTATATAAAGGGTTGAGTAAGTCTGTTGTAAGGGGGAGGTCTCTTTGAATTGTTAAGCAAGTCATTAGGAGAGAGAAAATCAAGAGTGATTATAATTTCTTGAGCTCTGTTCTACATTTCTTTGTAAACCTTTCAAGAAAACAATTAATAAAACACATTATTATTCATCTTCAAATGTATTGATTAAGCAAATTCGAGTGAGGTGTGTAGTGTAGGTTTTCCTGCAACTACATATGCGCTAGAAACAGGGATTGAACAAGATTGAAGATCGAAGAGTACAATTAAAATCGTTTAAATCGAGAAAATGAGAAAGGAAAATGTTAAATCAGATGAGATAGAGGAGTTAAGAAGTAAGGAACATAATGAAGATATGGAATACAATTCAATTACAAAAGCAATGGTTAATGAATTCCACGAAAATATTAGAGGAAGGATACATAAACGAGATTTTGAAGGAAAGAAGATTATAGATGAGGATAAGACATCGTCTTTGAAGGAATGGGAAAAGCAGAAAATAACATTCACAGTATGCAGAAGTACCTAGAGAAAATTTGAATCATATATCTCCACTAGTGATCACGATAAATGCAAGCAGTAAAAGAGAAGAATCGGCAAAAGCGCGGAAGAATGGAAAATAAACGGAGAACTTTGGTGGATACGGGAGTTTGGTGAGTATCATGTTTTACCATACCTACAAAAAATTAGGATATAAAGATGAAGAAATGAGTTCTCCAAGATATTATATTCATGGTTTTGGAAAATCTATAACAGTACCTAAAGGGGAGATAAAATTACGAATTTTACTTGGAGAAATTGAAACACAAGTAACATTAAGTGTAGTGGATATGGAATCGCCGTACCACATATTGTTAGGGAGACCTTGGGTACATGCAATTAAGGCGGTAGCGTCAACACTCCATCAGTGCATCAAATTTCCTATGCCGAGTGGAATTGGTGAGATCAAAGGAGATATTGATAATGGAAGAATATATCATCAAATCGAGGTAAAGCATTATGAAGGGCAAGTGAAGAAGCGAAAAGATCGCAGGAGATGATAAAAGCAGCTAAGAAAGAAGAAGAATTTAGAATTTACATGATAAGAGCAAAAGAGGGAAAAGGAATACAGCGAAATCATGGAAAAAGGGAGTGAGTTCGCGAAGGAAATGAGAGGACCAACTCCTATGGGAGAACCGAAGTCTAGTTATGTCGATAAAACAAACAAAAGAAGTGAATGTTGGAACCGAGGAGGAACCTAAAATCTTAAAAATTGGGACTAAAATGGAAGCGGATGAAGAAAGAAGAAGCTGTTGAGTTGTCATGAGATTACAAAGATATTTTCGCATGGGATATGGATGAAATGCCTGGTATAGATCCATCAGTATCTTGCCATAAATTGGAAATTGATAAGAATGTAAAACCATTTAAACAAAGAATTAGAAAGATTGCGACAGCATATCATCCTCAAATAGAAGAAGAATTGCAGAAAATGTTGGACGCGGGAATTATTAGACAAGCAAAATATCCCGAATGGATAGCAAATATGGTTATAGTTCCAAAGAAGAAAAAAAGGAATAAGAATTTGTATAGACTTTACTGATCTAAATAAAGCTTGTCCTAAAGATAGTTTCCCATTACCAGATATTCCGCAATTGGTTGAAGCGGCAGAAACGAAAGGATATCATCTCTTGATGGATATAAGGGTTATAATCAAATTCCTCTCGCCGAAGAAGACCAAGAACATCTTTGCTTTCTTTGCTCCAAGAGGATTGTACTGTTATACAAAAATGCCGTTTGGTCTGCGAAATGCCGGTGCGACATACCAAAGGATGGTGGAGAAGGTGTTCGCGAGATGGATACACAAAACGTTGGAGGTATACGTAGATGATATGTTAATAAAAATTAGAAAAGCAAAAGACCACGTACAGGATTTGAAAGAAATTTTTGAACAAATGAGGCAATTTAATATCAAAGTAAACCCAGAAAAATGCACCTTTGGAGTCGCCTCTGGAAAAATTTTAGGGTACATTGTATCCAAAGAAGGAATTCAAGTCGACCCAGAAAAAGTACAAGCAGTTCGCGATATGCCAACACCGGCGACAATAAAAGATGTTCAAAAGTTAAATGGGTTGTTAGCTTCGCTAGGGAGGTTCATCTCGCGATCATCTGACAAATGCAAGCACTTTTTCAATATCCTTAGAAAGGGATCGAAGTTTAAATGGACAGATGAGTGCGAGAAAGCCTTGCAAGGAATAAAAGAACATTTAATGGATATATCAATTTTGCAAAAAGCGGAAGAAGGAGAAGAATTGTTGATCTATCTTGCGACAACCTCGCATGCATTAAGTGCAGTGTTACTGCGAGTGGATGCAGGAGTAGAAAAACCAATTTATTACATCAGCAAAACTTTCAACGCTGCAGAAAGGAATTACTCAAAAATTGAGAAACTAATCTTGGCATTAGTTTATGCAACATTTAAGCTTCGTATATATTTTCAAGCGCATGTTGTCAAAGTGGTGACAAAAGTACCAATAGAATCAGTGATGAAGAATTCAAAGAGGTCGGGAAGAGTTGAAAGATGGAATGCTCAAATAAGTCATTGCAAACTCAAATATGAAATACTATCTTCGCCAAAATCACAGGTTGTCGCAGACTTTTTAGCAGAATTTCCTTTGGAAGAGGATGAATCGGTAGAAGAAATGATGGATGTAGAGGAAGAACATGGAGATCCGAAAGATTTGTTAACGGAGCCAAATAGATGGGAAATATTAGTAGATGGGTCATCGAATGGAGAAGGAAATGGAATAGGAATTGTTGTGATATCGCCAGAGGGTAATAAAATAGCTATTTCTTTCAGATTGGAGTTTGCATCAACAAATAATGAAACGGAATATGAAGCTATAATACATGCTTTGCGATTTGCAATAGAAATGAAGCTGGAGAATGTAAGGATTACTAGTGATTCACAATTGGCAATTCGCCAGATAAAAGAAGAATATGCCATAAACGAATTGTCTTTGCAAAAATATAAGAAACTTATTGACGAGTTGTCGACGCAGATACCAAGAATAAAGTGGAGACATATATCAAGGAGAAATAATAGGCTCGCAGAAGCTTTTGCCTTTATATCAAGTATGATGACAGATCCAGTTGCGAGAAATATTAAAATACAAACACTTTTGATGCCGTCAATTGACAAAGAAGAAAAACAAGAAACCGATGTAATGGTAGTAGAAGACGGAACACAAACACTCTGCGAAGAAGATTGGAGAGCAGAGCTTCATGCATATTTGCTGACAGGAGAAACACCAAGAAATAGATTGGAAACACACAAGTTAAAAAGCCGTGCAACAAATTATGAATTAAGAGACGGAGTGCTATACCGACGATCTTTTAACGGGCCTTCACTTAGATATTTAACAAGAAAGGAAGGGGAAATCATATTGAAGATGTTGCATAGTGGGGATGCTGGTAATCACAGCGGTGGAAGATCTTTAGCATATAAAGCAAAAATGCAAGGTTATTATTGGCCATATATGCATGAGGACGCGAAACAAGTGTCAAGGCGTTGCGAGGATTGCCAAAGGCATGGGAAGAAAATACATGCACCAGGAGCTCCGTTAAATTCTTCAACAAGTGTCTGGCCATTTGGAAAATGGGGTTTAGACATTGTAGGACCATTTTTACCAGAACGGGACAGAGAAGATATTTAATCGTCGCTACAGATTATTTCACAAAATGGGCAGAGGTGAAAGCGGTACAACATATTCGCGATAAGGATGTTTTTACTTTCATATTTGAGAACATTATATACAAATTTGGGATTCCAGCACAGTTGGTATCTGACAATGGGAAGCAGTTCGAAGGACAAAATATAGAATTGCTGCTTAATGCATTTCAGATACGATGTGGGAAATCAACTCCTTTATACCCGCAGGCTAATGGTCAGGCAGAAGCGACAAATAAAACAATCGCAGACATATTGAAGAAAAAGTTAGAAGGATACAATAAAGGATGGTGCGAACAAGTACCCAATGCGGCATGGGCTTATAATACAACTAGAAGAGAAGCTACAGGCATGTCCCCTTTTTTGTTTAACATATGGAGTTGAAGCTGTACTCCCGACAGAAGTTAAGATTCCAACTACAAAGAAAGAAGCTTGGGAGAAAAATCTCAGTGCGGGTAACATCTTAATCAAGTTAGATGAACTAGAAGAAAAAAGAGAGAAAGCACTACAACATATGGAGAATTATCAGCGAAGATTGGCCAGAGAATATAACAAGCGTGTCAAGATACGTGGATTTCAGCCAGGTGACTTGGTGCTGCGAGAAACACCTATATCAGCGAGAAAATGGTGGCAAGTTGGAAAGAAAATGGGATGGACCTTATATTATCAAGGAGATAGTTGGAACAGGGGCATATAGATTAATGGATCCTGAAGGCAAAGATGTAGGGCAAAAACTAAATAGGCCATGGAATAGGTTATATCTTAAGAAATATTACCCATAGAAGATGGGAGAAATGGAAGGAATCTGTGATATAATGTTTTTGAAACAGATAGATTGCGAGATCAAAGGAAATAAAGCAAGATTGTGCGATAGCTTCGCAAACAGAATGAATGCTTGAATGAATTAACAAATATGAATGAGTGAGTGAATGGGACGAACCTTTATGGCGTACACCCTAGTTCGCGAATGATATTTCGCAAGAGGCAAATGTAAGACCTAAAGTACGTCATATAAGGGGGTATCTCTTAACATGGCTCAGGTGGAAGGTTACACCGCTCCTGAAACCTGGGTCATGGAGATTTGGGGCCCATGAAAGCCTATCCGGGGGAGATACCTTGGATTTCCAACTATATATATAAGGTTATACCCTGGTTGGACGCCCGAGGGTCTCTTCCAAGGAGTCGTGTATGACCAAGGCGCCGAGGTACACGGTTGAGTCAAGAGTGCGGGAGCATGGAACTTCCTTACCACTCTTGACAAGTCTTGGCACATGCCGCACTCTACCAAGAAAACTCCACTTAGGGTGCAGTCTCGTAACCATAAGCCCTATAGGTATAAGGGATAAGAGGCTGCGAAAACAACCGCTTCTTTGTTAAGATCGGATGGGAGGAGCTAGTCTTGTATGGCCGATGTACGCCTCCTTGAAGGGGCAACCGGGGAGAAGATAAAGGCGGCACCCTCCATTAGGGAGCCGATAAGTGTCAAAAGACGCAAATGTCATGAGGCTCTATTTTCGCAAGAGAATTTAGGCTTGTCATATTTGTGCAATGATCCTGCAGAGGCAATAATACTAACGCGAGGGTAAGACGAGATCAATGGGTTTTTACATGAAAGTGTAAAAACGTCCTGCGATTTCGTCGCAAAGACGACAATGTCACGGGATTTAATGGTCGCAAGAACATTTAAACCTGTCATATTGTCGCATAAATATAATGTCTGCAGAGGCAAAAATACTTAAGAAATGATAAGACAAGGTCAATGGGTCATTACATGAAAATGTAAAGACGGCCTGCGATCTTGTCGCAATGAGGGGTGGCAAAATAAGACCTTTACTTAGGAAGGCAAAATAAGACCACACAAATAATGATAAGGCAAGACCAATGGGTCATTACATGAAAATGTAAAGACGTCCTGCGATCTTGTCGCAATAACAGCATTCAAGAAAGATCTTTAAACATTTTGAATATAGGCAATCGAGATCATTTCATCGCGAGAAAGATTACAACAAAAGACTTAATAGAAAATAAAGGAATTGCTTGATAAGGTGGCAAAATGAGTTCTTATAATAAGAAAGAAAGAGAAACTAATTCATCCAACACCGGACTTAATCATTTACAATCAAAAAGAAAAGTTCAACAAGATTACAAAGAAACTTAATTCTCTATATTAACATTCTCAGCTGAAGGAGATGGTAAAGATTCTTCAACAATCTTGTCAGCTTCACCTCCCGGTTGAAGGGTTTTCATCGTGAGATTTTCTCGCAAGGATCCTTATTGATAACTTCATTATTAGCGAGGTCTTCGCAGCTTTCATAATCATAATCACTGTCAGGAGAGTTGGGTACTTCATCATCTTCAACTTCCAATGGTTCAACATAGACAGGATCAAGGGATTTAGAAAGTAAAATATTATTCACAAGAACTTCTGCTTTGGGATGAAATTGACGAAGAAGTGCTTTCTGTTGATTTCTACTCTGGATATCTTTAAAATGATTAAGGTAATTAAACCTCCTTCTGGCTCGGTCGCGAGATTGGGCAAGGGAAGCAACTAGAGTTGCATTTTCCTTACGAATTTTAGCATGCGCCGCTTCCAAAGTAGATAGAGAAGAGTGAAGATTTTTCTCAGATTCTGCAAGAGTAAAGAAAGACATTAAAATTATAAGATGGAAAGTGGTATATAATTTTAATAATGGAAAAGGCAGTCAAATCTTATGACTACCTTCCTTCTGCGAGATAAGATATTGAGTAAGGGCCAAGCAATTATTCCCCAAGTTTTCCATGGCATTATCAAAACCATCACCAACAAGACCTTTTAACCGCGAACGCAAGCTCTTTTCGTTAGAAATCAATAACTTATTTTGCTTCGCAAGGGAAGAATGGGATTCTTTTAACTGGGTATAATCATCCTTGAGTTGGTTTGTTTTAACACTTAGATTTATTCTATTCTGAATAAGTTTATCTCTTTCAGTGGTAGTATCTTCAAGCTTATTTTTCAAGGTAGGCGGATAGACCTGTTTCTTGCTCATTCAATGCTTTTTTACAAGCATCAAGTTGTTGCGAGGATATCGCCACCTTATCCAATAAAGCTCGCTTCTCTTGAGATAAAGTTCCATTTTCATCTGATAAGGTTTCCAACTCCAAATTAGATTTATTCAAAGCATATGAGAGACGCGACACTTCATTACTTAATAATTCTTGATTTTGAACTAAGCAGATGTTTTCTTGAGAAAGATTATTTATTTGATCCATAGAAAATGTATGGAGATTATCTAAACGATTATATTGCTCCATCCAGGCGTCTCTTTCCATTCGAGTTTCTTCTACAATAGATTCCAGTTGATATATCTCCATCTTACATTTCTGGTGCAAAACTTGAGAGGCGAACCAAGTAAAAAAAAAAAAAAAAAAAAAAAAAAGGGGGAGGAGAGATACCTTTTAATTCTTCATTTTTCTTGCGAAGGTTATCGCGATCCATCAAAGTATTATGAAGATTATTCTTCAAAGTCTTAATTTCTTGTTCTAAGGATACTCGCGATATCGTATCAGAACCAAAATATTTACCCAAAGATTCGAAAACACTAGATCTGGTGGGATCGGTGGAGGCTTTTTTAACATCATTCATGGTATCTGATAAAATTCTAAAAGCTATATCCATCCCTTCCAAATTTTCTTTGCTAAGAGAGATAGATTTTGAGGAAGAAGAAATAGTAAAGGAAGAAGGAAAAGTTGAGTCACCCATGGTTATAAGACCGCCAATTGGAGAAACCTGATCAATAGGTGGGGGCGAGATAAAAGTAAAAGTGGGAAGAGGCATGTCTGAAGAATTTCATTCTGAAAATTCGGGAATTGATTTATCCTGCGATGATATTGTAGGGAATGGTACATTATCTTGAGAAGAAGAAATGGGTTTATCTTGCGAAGAAGTCGCTACAGTAGGAGATTTGCCTTGTGAAGATACTGTAGGAAAACTAGAATGCTTGAATCCCGAAAAGGAAACAGTAGGAGCAGCAGCAGAAGCATCAGGTTTATTATGGCGAAACCTTTTGGGAGATCTATCATCATTCTTATCATCCTGCGAATAATAAATCAATTGAGAAACAGAGGCAATAAAATTGCTATTAAAGGAGCAAATATTTCTAAAATACCTTACTACTCGCAGGCTATTTTTTGGAAGCGAGAGACTTCAGTTGCGAAGAAGATTTTGGTTGCGAACCAGTAGGGATGTTAGGGTTCACCACGGTAAACTTAGAACTGGGTTTATTCTTGCTGAAACAAAGATGGCGAAAGAAACATCAAAAGAAGAATAGAATCAAGATGAAGTAATTTCAATAAGGAAGATTAATCAAGAGAATAGTCAAAATCAATGAAATTAACGAACCTGGATGCCATGAAAACGAAGAATGAAAGATAATAAAAAGAAGATGATGAAGATGAACAATGCAGGAAATAGTTGCGACGATGAGGAAGATAGAGAAGAAGAGAAAGAGTGTTTTTCACAGGAAGTTTTCCTTTAAATAGAAGAAAAAAGAGTGACCTAGGATAACATTAAATGTACTGGTAAAAAAGAGTGATTTTAGACACGTGTAAACGGTTATCCCTACATTTAAGGAGTCAAATTAAGAAGATTTCTGTGGGAAATTGATGAGATTTCTTATATTATTTCATAAATACTTCATGCTTCGCATACTTCAAGAGATAGTACTTCTTGCTCACTTCGCAAAGCTCAGGAACTTCGCAAAAGAATAGAGGCAAGTACGTACTTTTCAAGTTCTTTCGCTTGTTCCTTCATCAACAAATATCATCGAGGTGGCAAATTTTTCCTTAAAAATAGCTCTCCAAGCAATATTCAAGGAAAAAGAGGCAAGATGTAAGATCAGAATATCGCAACACCAATACTTCGCGAGATTAATAAACGACTGCGTCGCGAAGGAGTCGCATGGAGGTAAATAAATGACGTAATAGATGATGACAGTCAGAACATGAGGAAAGTGTGAAGACTTGGCGAGATTTAGGAGTGTCGCGAGGACAAACAGTTACACATTCGCGAGGATTCGCGAGTCGATTCCGAAAATAAAGGACAGCTTAGCTGTCATCCATTATGTAATGCCCTATATAAAGGGTTGAGTAAGTCTGTTGTAAGGGGGAGGTCTCTTTGAATTGTTAAGCAAGTCATTAGGAGAGAGAAAATCAAGAGTGATTATAATTTCTTGACCCCGCGTAAATCCAACAATCTTATATAAGATTCCCAATATCATTCTCTCTAAACACCAAAACATAATATAATAACTTTTGAAAGTAATTTAAAAGAATAATAAACATCCATGTATGAGACATGCCTTGCCCCCGTACAAAAATAGGGAAAATATAATGGCCAAATTAAAACCAGACCTATATAATATTCAACCCAACGAGGCCTATCTAGGTTTGCATAAATTAGGTATAACATTTGGGGGCACATAACTCACACCAATGAAAAGGAAAAGGTTTCCTTACATGCTAACAACAAGTAAAGTTTGTAACTACTTTCCAGTCAATGGAAAGAATCACTTTTGAAAATAAGTAAATACTCCCAAAACACAGATATTAGTTGTTTCTAAAGATCCAAGCCCATCCCAAAATGTAAAAGAAAACTAGTTTGTATTACACACATATAATACATGCATACACTATCATATACTAGAAAAGATATGTATGCCTTTCGCAATATAATAAATTTATAAAACAGTAATGAGTACAAGAGAGTTCATTATCGATTCCCACCTCTTTTGATGACAAGCCTCGCCTACCTGAAGATCCATAATCCACTGGTACATCCTTTGAATCGATCGTTGTTAATAAAGATTAACTGTTAATCACACGAGCACTCTAAAGATTAGCCAAAAGGCTCATAGAAGGCTCATAACACAATCTCATACAATTCTCTAGTTATAGGCTAAGTGAATTATCTAATGGTTCTAAACCCATTTATGATTTTACACATTTTCATTACCTATCTTTAGCATAACAAAGGTTTACTAATTCCATTAGGTAGAATCTATAGTCCAATTGATAAGTCTAAAGAGTATCTACAACTTTGTAGAAGGAACTAAAGGTCAATTCGGACCATAAGGGTCCAAAGTATCAAACTAAGAAAGCTAGGCCTAAGCCCAAGTATAATAACCCGGCCCAATAATCTAAGGCCTGGTCCAACTGGGTTAACTGACGGTCAATAGGATCAACTAACAGTCCACGTCCAAGGTCAGGTCAACAGTCAAGGTCAAAGTCCAAACGAAAGGTCAACGAGTTAGATCACTGAGTCAAATTAGTTCAAGTCTGGTTATAGGGTCAACTCAGTCAGAAGACTGATTCAGGCAATTAAACTGACTCAGGTGAATCAGATTAGACTATCAACTGGCCTGGCTAAAACCCAAGGCCTGAGCCATTAGCTCATGCCACAAGCTAAAGCAATAAAACACACAACACAAATAAAAATACAAATGCAACAACACTAATCCATTACTCTAATTTTCCAACCTACAACTCAGTTCAACTTCAAAGTCTGTCTTCATTTACACTACTACTCAAAATCTATGTCTACAACATCACTACACTTTTATCGTATTAACACCACTTCTACCACCAGCTGAGCAACATCACCACAACTACTAATTCATTCATAAACTTCAGTTCATATAACTTTATCTTCTCCACTTAGCCACTCCCAACTTCAACAGCACCAGAACAACTTGTAACTCAGCTGGAATTGAAATTCATACCACCTGCAACTACATCTCATTTCTATTCATTCAATCACATTTCCACCAATATCTCAAGGTCACTAATCTGGATAAACTTCACCAGTCTCTACACTCCATGTATAGCAATCATTCAATAGCATCACCATATCCCAAGTTTTGTATGCATACTAATCACAATCCATACATCTAACCTACAATAACATTTCCAATACATGTAACTCACGATGTTCATCACCACCAAGTCACCACCACAGTATATATAAACCTATGTCTTCATCATAGCATAATCATCATCCATTGCAAAACATGATATCTACATCACTGTTAGCAATCCAGTCCATTCAGTACTAACACTTGCAACACAGTTCACCTCATTAATACCACCAGCACCACAAATTATAATCATCTTCATCACCATCTGTAATACCACTTCATTTACACCAACTCTTGCTATACACCACTCCCAGTTCTATAAACTGTAGCTACATCTCCATTCAATTCAGCCAAACAAACATCACCCCAACAACTGTTATAGCATCTCAACGGAATCTTCATAAACCATACAGTCAAAACCACCAACAAAATTATGCTTCACCGGTATCTTCCACAAATTCATCACCACCATATCACCACCTCAACTATCTTTGCAATCATCTAAATTCCAACTCAGGAACCCTAATTCCTAATTTGGGGGAAGAACAGGGGAAAACCCTAATTCTCTAAGAAATTAAAATTAAAATTCTCATTATTAACACAACTTCAATTCAAGCAATACCCATCTAAGATTTCATCAAATAAAACCAATTAAACGAAATTAAACAAACAAACCCTAATTACCTTCTTCCTGAATTTCTCAAGTTAGTATCAACCCCGGAATTAACAGCATCATCATTAGTTGTTCTCGAATCTCCTCTACTCTTTATTTCTCGAACTCAATCTCATCATCATCATCAACTTCATCAATTCACAGAGAAACCCTAACTTCAACTCACAGCTGTAACCAGTTCTTATCCTCCCGATCCAAATCAATTACAGAACCAACATCTTCATCTTCGACTCAACGTACTAATAAGTTTCTAAGAACATCACACACATGAATAACTCAGTTCTTCTGAACTGAGATCAACGGAGAAGAAAAGAAGAAAAACAGAAAAGAATGGGAAAGAAGAATGAAGAAGAAAGAAAAGAGAAATGAGAGTTTATCCTCTCGACACGGTTAGATAAGGCAGACCAAAACTATAAAGGCACCCAGAAGATTGATAGGGGAAGCCAAGCGGTTTGAGACAAAATTACCATCTTGCCCTATAAACTAATCTGACAAAATATTCTTCCTCTGGTATCCGAATGACACGTTCGAGTAGCCCACTTCGCATAACTTTTCGAGATCTATCTAGTAATATTAGTTTCATATCTAAATCGTTGTTAGATTAATTTATATTAATTAACGTTCATCTCTAATTAATCGAGTCATTAGCGGCTAAATCTTCACTTGATTGGTCTAATAACGTTGACGAGCTTGAGGGTCCTTACAACTTCATACCTCCCTTGGGACGAATCTTCTTTCACTATATTACTTGCTAGTTTAAAGAGAAGTAGAGAAATATTATTTGCGAGTTGACACCTCGTCAGCGCCTCCGGAAGACTAACAGCAGGCCTAGGCACATGTAACCTGGGAGGTTTACGGTCAGAAAAGGCTTCAACCTTTCCTCATTCCTTATGGTATCATGACCTTCATGAGGATCCCAGGAAGTCACCAAAGTCTCCAGAGGGCGACATTTGATACCCGAGCTAAGACAGTTTTCGGCGGTTATGGCATCATCAAGCTTAACCCTGCCAGACACGTACAATATGCGGAGATCCTCATAAGACAGATAGCGGGGAGGAGAGGGGTCCCGCAAAAGGAAATTTAAAGCTCGGCGACGCATGAGAAGCTGATACTCGTGGGACCGCTCGGTAACTGCCAAAGGGCACTCAGAAATAGGCTGACAGAAAGAAAAGTTGATATCCCGATCACTCAGACGCGTTGGTCCCTTGAAAACAAAGCGATCAAAACTGGCAATAATATCTTCAATTTCAGAGCCACTCCAGGGTGGATACCTGGGAGGAGCCCCCTGATCGAACCCGACTTGCCGAGCAGCACGGTGGGGATTGTAAGATATAGCGATAAACTTGCCAGCGTAAAAACCAGGAACATAACCAGGTAACACCGCCATCACTGAATCAAAATCCGATTCTGTCAAGAACTGCGTTGAGTCCAACTCCTCGTCGAAGGGTGAAGTAAAATCATAATGCGCTGGGCCTAATCGATCGGATCATGATAAGGAAAAGGTACAAAGCTCTTGGCCACGTCTATGTACTGAGCTATATCGCCTTGGGAACCTTCCCCTTGCCATTCCAAAGATCCATCCGCGAGTATCCATAAGAAACATGGACTCTCTTAACTGTGCCATCGTCTTGTTCAACGTCTTCTTCACGGTTAACTGCCAAAACATGAGGATCCGGCGTGTATTCAGGGAGGTGCTCCCAATACCACGCTTTCATGAAAGAGGCTGGGACGTAAGTCTCGACCTTATGAGTTGCGTTAACTATATGAACATCATGGCAAAACAGATCTAAATGACGGTACAAGCCGCCTAAAAACATGGGCGCAAGGGGAAAGGAGACACCACGAGATAACAACATCGTCATCGGCACAAGCTCACTTTTAATCGTATCCTGAGGATTGTACTCGAACACGTCATGGCAGATCCAGAACTAGATGTAAGCAGATAACTCGGTGCGAGGGTTCTCCTCTTTCCTTCAAGGGGGCAAAACCTTTCCATCAACCAACCGCGGAGCCCAATACTTGATCCAAAGAGGAAATGAGGCACGTCGATTGCGTTTAATAACCCACTGAGGACTCTCCTGAGCAGAAGGGACCGGCGAGCCATGAACCGCTTCGTAAGCACGAGTAGAGCTACCAAGTAAGCGCTCTTCTGTTGGGCGCATTGAAGAAAGCTTTTTCTCTTGAACCATTTTAGCCTTTCCTTTAGCAATGGGCGTCGATCCCCCTTTCTTACCAGCGGCCTTTCCTTCCTTTCCCTGTTTCGCTGGCATTTGGTCTTTCCTAACTTGCTCGTTTCAAGAGGCATCTTTACAGTCTAATAGATAAGCCCACAACTGCTTGTCCTCGTCGTTCAGAGCTTGGAAAACGACCTCTTCGTCGTACGAGTGACTGTTGTGAATAGGCAATCCTGTAAGAGCAACTACATCCTCTAGGACTATGGTAGCCTCTCCCCATGTGAAGAGGAGAGTATGAATAGGAGAGGCCCAACGACAGAGGAGCCATGTCACATCACGCTTACATCTCACCACTTCTCGCTTGAGGGACGAGTTGATGGCCTCATCAATACCCTCCTTCCGAAGAACCGATGTGTGGTCGGGATTAGAACGGATATAGGATGTCCAATGCGGCCATATAGGGGGCGTGGCAGACGAAGAGCGAATCTCAATTGCGGGGAGATCATAATCACCACGATGAATAGCCATACGAGGCACCTTTTTAAATAAAAAGGCATCCAAGGTATCCACCTCAGGACGCATAAGGCACCTGGGGGCAGGCGGATAAGGCAACACAGAAGGATTTAGGAGGCACGGGACCAGGATATCGTCCAAAGGAATGACGCGCTTACCATCACGAAGGCCTCTCAACTTCAACGAGCGTTTCAAATCAGAACTTCTGGTAAATTCCGAGATCATATACGACTTACCGTCCGCTGGAGGGGGTATATCGATCTCTTCCTGCCCCGCGTATTCGATCTCTTCGGAGACAGCGGTCATCACTTCCTCGGACTCTTTGGATCCTCTTCAGACGAGCTCTGCTGGAAGAAGCTGCTATACATGGCGCGTGTATGGGTGTTTAGATCGAAGTGGAAATAAAATGTAAGGATGGAATAAAGAGAATGAAAGTAGGTCAGTGGGTCTATACATATAGATAATTTTAAGACTCAGACGTGGCAGTTACAGAATTGGGAGAAAACCAACAGAAACTGAAAATTCCTTGCACGACGCGGAAGATCGAGCATTTCCCAGGATCGTGGAGCCGGTAAAAGAGGGAAGCCTTTATCCCTAACTTCAAGGAAGGGCGCACCTGAAGAAACTAATTGACTACTGTGTCATTTGACAATTGACCCAATATTCAGGGGACTAATGTTGATACATAAAAAATAATACCCCTTAGCGGGACTATGGTGCCCCCAAAGGGGAGGCAAATCCAACATAAGACATGGGGACTTGGGGACTAAAGCCCAAGTCCAATGATAAAGTATCCATGGGACAAGAGGGATAAGGAAGGATTAATGAAGAAGGAGCAGGGTATATTAGACAAGGAATGGCATTAGTGGTAATTAAGGAGGTTTAGGACATATGGCATGATGTCATAAAAGGAAGGGCTTTTGGAAAGTCTATAAAAGGAAGGACCATGTACAATAGAAAGGGAGCTCTCTCTTACCATTCCTAGAAAGTGTTGTCATTAGGTGTGACTAGGACGGGTAGAACCAAAATCATATTCCACCCTCAACATTGAGCATTTCCGATTAAATTAATGATTAGGTCTCTTGTGGTTAATTTATTCGAGTTTTATGGATACAAATTCATGTTACATGTAATTTGTTAATGTCCAAAGAAATCCTTTTTTTTCTTGTAAAAGTAAGGTCGCTCTTGTTGTTCCTTTGGGAATGACATATTATTGGGGAGAGTTCTTAATTGAACTTGTGCTTAATTGCCAAATCTTTGTGTGCAGTACGGTTGTGGAATATTGTAGGAGTTATCTTGTATCTTTATAAACTCCTTGATGAATACATTAAGTTTCGGCTATGTGAAATCATCGAAACCAAGTTGATATGTTCTCTTTTAGTCATGAGTAATCTCTTTGAGAATTTCATTATGATCCCGTTAGTTTTCGTACCTTTGACAATTTTTATTGACAAAAAGGGGAAGAATTATTTTGTATCTACATACATATGGTTTACGGATCATTATGTAAGGGGGAGTGGTTTTCATTGTGTGATGAAGTATTGACTAAGGGGGAGTGATACATATAACCATAGTATTATTGTCAAAGTTGTGATACAATTGAACTTTGATTCTGTGTAATAACACTATGAAACTATATAACAATATTTGAGAACAATTGTTTTCGTATTGTTATGGCTACGGATCTTCAACAACAATGATGCTGAGTTGAACACAGTCATAATGGCTCGAGTACTTGAAGTGATGAAGAATTCAAGGAATGTTGAAGAACCAAGGAAATCAAGCATGTTGGATGAGAAGCTACAAAGTTAATTTATTTTTTAATCCATATATATTGATAGTTTTGTCACTAAAATTGACAAAGGGGGAGATTGTTAGAATACTGCTTGGTCGAACTCGCAAGCTTTGCTATCTCAGGCTTGTTTGTCAAGTTTAGGTTCAAAACTATAAGTCTTGATTTCTAGTTTACTTATAGCTATGTCTCGGATTAGGATAGAATGTGTAGTTGAGCTTAGACTTCACGGATTAGGAGCTTGGAGGAACTTCATCAACAAAAGGTATGTGAAGACTTAAACTTATCTATCACTCAGAAGTCTATTTTATTCTATCTCCTATTGAGACTAAGTCGTGTAGATATACAGACTTTTACATTATACACATTTGATATTTCGAGCTGAGTATAGCTTATATATTTCTCGAAATATGTGTTGAAAGCTTTTTGCTTTAGCTACGTTCATCGTTATTCTTGACGAATTTAGTTGGAAACTAAATAATAAGTCAAAAGATGATCATGTGAAAATTGCCTTGAAACATCTTACATGATTTGTGTGATACAATCATTTGATGTCGACTCGGAAAATTTCGTATTGATCATTCAATCACTTGAAAATTACTTATAAGCTAATAGTTTGTGTGAGACAGCTATTGTCGTCTTTTAAGGATGTTTCAATGATTGATATGGGAGTTGAGAACGATTGACCTTTGTATGGATACAATACAGTATGCATACCAGTATGCAAACTGTTTGCTATGATTCAGGTCCAGAAACCTTGTTTGCATACCAGTATGCGAATGGTTTTAACTGTTAAAGTCCGAGAACCAAGTTTGCATACTAGTATGCGGGCGGTTCTACCTAAGTTAGGTCCGGGACGGCAATATGCGTACCCGTTTGCAAACTGCTGGACGTGACCAAAGTCCGGAACTAAAGTTTGCGTACCCATTTGCAAACTTAGTGGTTAATGTTCTAAAATCGGTTAAGTATGTTTTCATACTCATGAACAAAATACATTAATAAATTAAGGAATGCAATCTTTGCAAACCGTGGCTTAATGTTCATGAATTGATTTCGGTATTACGAATCAATCCGATTTTGTTTCAATTGAATCTTATATACTTCTATGAGTAACACAATTAGATCCATTTGATTATCATTCTTGTTTGATTGATCATCATATTTGATCTAGAAGTGTTAGATGAATGTGGTTAATACAAAAGTGTTCATATGGCTAACTTCGGTTAACTATTGTTGATCCAACTCAATATACACGTTTAGGTACGGTTACCCATATCTAAATGAAGGTATATTCATTTGTGTGTAACAAGCTAAAACCATCTAACGGTGGAGAGATATTACTTTGGTTTTAAGCAAACTTAGCTTGAATCTTAAATCAGGTTTTCATCTAACGGTGAATATTGATTGCTTTATTACTATGCTATCGAACCCTGATTTGAAGACTATATAAGGGAGAACTCTAGCAACTGGAAAACCTAATCCCCCATACTTTCCTATGTGATACTAGTTGCGGCTAGAATCAATTCTCCTTTAACCTAGGTTTTTCTAAAACCATTATAGGTTAACGACTTAAAGACTTCATTGGGATTCTGAAGCCAGATCCAACTATTTTCTTTGTAGTTGTGTATTCTGATCTTACTTGTTCTATCGTGTTGAGTACTATCTTCTTTAATATTTTCTCGAGATTTATCTCTGATAGGTAAGATATAAAAAGTGATCACAAAGCTCTTCGTCTCATTCTTTGTGATTCCACAATAACTTCTTCTACCACCATATAGTTAAGTTATTGTGAGGTGATTGATATTTCTAAGATGCTCTTCGGGAGTATAAGACCGGATCATCAATTGGTTCCTGCTCACCTTGATTTATCAAAAGACAGAACAAAACTTCATAGGTACTTTTGTGGGAGACAAATTTATCTATCAAAATAAACTTATCTGTTAGAGATAGATTTGTTTATAAGTCTTCGACTTTTGGTCGTAGCAACTCTTGGTTGTGGGTGAGATCAGCTAAGGGAATCAAGTGCGCAGAATCTAGCGTGGTTCTAGAGGCGTAAGGAACGCGACTGTACCTTAATCAGTGTGAGACTTGGTTAGGGCTCAACTACATTCCAGTCTGAAGTTAACTTATAGTATACTAGTGTCTGTAGCGGTTTAATACAATGTGGTGTTCAAATCTGGACTAGGTCCCGGGGTTTTTCTGCACTTGCGATTTCCTCGTTAACAAAATTTCTGATGTCTGTGTTATTTCTTTTCCGCATTATATTTGTTTATATAATTGAAATATCACAGGTTGTGCGTAGTTCGATCAATTGGTAAATTCGACCTTTGGTTGTTGGATAGAAATTGATTGATACTTGGATATTGGTTTTTGATACCGTCCAAGTTGTTTCTCATAATAAACAGTTCACGGATTTGATTATGTTGATTTGATGATTGATTTGAGAAACATAGATATAACTCTTGGATATCTTTCCTTGATTGAGTCTGAATGTCTAGTTGATTCTCTTGGAATTATATTTGAGTTAAGTCCATACAGATTACCGAACGAAATATTGGGTGTGGTTGTTAGACCCCCGATTTTTCAAAGACACACATTATAAAATGAATAATACGAGATTAAAAGAGAAGGAAAAGGACAAAGAGTATATCTCTCGATTCTTAAATGAATAATAGTATATAGATTATAATCAAGAGTAACATTATTCGGTGAATAATACGAGATTAGAGGAAAAAGAGAAGGAGAAAGAATGAATTTTACCGAAATTGAAGATCTAGATTCTAGGGTTTTGCTTCAAGTTTTTTTTTTTTTTTAAGCTGAGTCTTGTATTTACAAGTTGGCTCAGAGATTATTCAGAATAACATCACTGAGTCCTCGTTGGATAGAGTTTGTGCCTTAATATATTTATTAGTTCTTGATAAGAAGTTCTTCCTCCATTACATAAGGTTTGTAATGTTAATTTTGTAGTTCAAATTTAGTTTCTTTCCTTTTTTTTTCTTCAATTTTAAAGCATGTAAAGTTGTATAATTTATCTGTATGCACGTACATTTATTCACTGGTTCAGTCTATCCTTCTATAGCCACTATTTCTTTAATAGAAAAAATGTTGATTTACTCTCACTCTGCAGTCTTCTCTAAGATAAGCTGCAAGTCAAATGCATCTATCAGAAAGCATAGACGAGTCATGATTTTAACAACTTAAATTGAAGATGCGCGACTCCTAGGTATATATGTATCTTGAAATCCACATTGTTTATGATGATTAAGTAGTGTCATTCTCAGGTTTTGCTAGGATTAAATTCACTCCACTCCATTCTTCTTGCACATCTTAATAAGTAGTTTAGATACATTTCAATTTATATTTTATTTGTACGTATTATGATTTTAACGTATGCCAGATATGTTGAATGTCTCAAGTATTAGTTTTTATGCAATTGATTCACATGAAGAAGTATTTGAAAGTAACTTGGAATATTTTATTTTTATACAGGATATTAGGATCCCCATGCCTTCATATAACTATTGTTGTCTTAAATAAGTTCAAGAAAAGAGTAGATGCAAGTGTTCATGTTGATTTTAGAGGGGAATCCACAAAGAGATGATGATTATGACGAGTTTAATGATGAAACTATGACAAATGCGATATAGATAAAGTAACTGAAGATGTTTTAGTAGGGGCAAAAAATTTATATAAATCATATAAAAGAGCTACCTAATTGTAGTGGCAAGATTATGTGATAATTTTAGTAAATTGAATTTAGTGTTCATGTTGTTTTGGATGTAATTTTAGGTAGTTAATGTAGGATGATTTTTTTTTTTTTTTTGTATATGTGAGTTTGGGCTGTTAATGTAAACTTGAATTCATATTTTAAATAATATTAATAAGATATATTCACTTTTAAATGAAATAGTTGAATTAGAATTAAAATCAAATTTCGAATTTAGTTGAATACGAGTCGTATTGGAAAAGAAATCTAAGAAAATGACGTACGTTTTTATCTGTAATAATAATAAAATTAATGAATTTTATTTATAGTTAATATTAATTAATAGATTTTCTAAGGCAACAAAAATAAAGAGTTGATTATAAGAAACTAGTTGGAAGCCTGGCCACCAGCTGAGCACCAACGGCTCTTTATATAACTATCCATAATCTATGGAAGAAGAAGTTGTATTTTTTATTTATTTTTGCATTGACATCAAATCTAGATAAGTGATTGTTGATATTTTCAAGAAATCCACAGTGCCACTACCAAGTTCGCCAAGTGTGATAAAAGTCAAAGCGCCAAAACCATAACCTTAAGCAGAGCACTTATCAAGGTATTTGCTGTTTTTTTTTTTCGATTTATGACATTGCTCAATGCTAACCCAGGCTGGAATGTACGAACCCCTCCACCCGTGAATGGCGAGACCCAGTGACGTCAAGACATATATTACGACCAATGTCCAAATTATAGACTAAGATATCTGCTGGTCGAAGAGCCCCCTATTATTTGCCAAGAAACCCAAAGCAACCTCTTTCTTATCTGGAACCTCTGTCTGGAAACACATATTAGAAAATGTGTCCCTAACAAGATCATGACGGAATTTAAGGCCTACCTAATGAGCGCAATGTAAAGCATGATCCCCATATATAACAGTCCATATCTCTACCACATATGCACATTGACTACCTTCAACAAATAAAAGGATACCAAGCATGTACCGCACGACTGCACTGAAATGTTGAGGCCCAACTTTCTGACCCAGCCCTTCAATTGGGATCGCCTAGAGGAAATTCTAAGCATGTTGAGCCTTATTGCATTTCCAAAAATCTCGGTCACGCATGGACATAGAGAATTTGGTCGGTAACTCATTTGTGACATAAAAGTATTTTACTGCCAGGGTCTTCATGGGATGGGGGGCAAATAACTCAATATTGGCGTCCGGGTCACAAACACTCGAGAAAAGTTCCACAACTTGATTCATATCAGGATCCGAACCTTGCACAAGTGAGTTTCGTAAAATGATGGCTTAAAGTGGCTGAGTCTGGATACACGAGGCTAAATAGCAATAGTTCATTGCATCAGCCATAAAATAGAGGCCCAAACCACCTTAATGAAAGGGCAAAGAGCGAGGCTAAACGATATTGCAGTAACCCCGCATGCCAGGCACAAATGTTGTGACAAGTGAGTATCAAAAATTTCCTGCGCCTCAGTGATGTAGTCTGGTCTGGTAAAGCCTCGAAACACCAGCACAACTCCTTAAACGCAATAGTTCGTTCTGAGGATCATCAAGTTTTCGTATAGCGTGCATCAAACCATTCGTTTTGAGCACCTTAGCCTTGACCAAACTGCTACAAAATTCATTATCCAAACTAACATGCCCCTCTAAAAGCTTAACCCGACATGTAGGTCTGCTCACTTGGGAGGAGAAAACATCGACATATTAACAACGAGCATCCAAATATGGCGAAAAGACCCTTATCTTCGTGATATTAAGGTGAAGACCTAACTTAGTCCCTTCAGTTTGGATTATATTAGAAGCCTTGAAAACCATTTAAATGTCATCAATAATAGTTCTGACATCCAAATACCACGCCTGTAACTCTAGTGTGCATTACACATCAATTTTCTTTACCAAAGGGTGTAATGTGAGTGAAAAAAGGAGGCGGCCATGTGGGTCGCCTTGTGCAGATGACAAGATATGTTCATTGTAGTATAATCTAGGTGGCTTTGAATCTCAAAACTCCACCCATTTTGAGATGAAAGGACAATGAGCTTTAACTTTTTGAAGTATAGCAGACCTGCTGACCATGTTAAAGGCATTTTTAAAATCAATAAGAAGTATGGTTGTAGAGGAAGAGTTACATTTCTCATGTAAGATCCTGTTGACCTAATGTAGAATAACTTCACCTTCACATGGAACCCCTACCCCGAAATGAAAGTCTTCAAGGTAAGCACACATATCTTTCCCCATAGCCTGCGCAGCCACTTTCGACACCAACCTTCTCCATACAGTCCCAACAGTAATGGGACATATACCCCCATTCAGATGCAAGTTACTGTCTCCTTTGGCTTTCCCCTGATGTTACAAGTTAGAAAGTCGTCCCAAATCCTGAATATCCCCAGGTTTTGTGAGACGCTAGTTTTGACATCACACTTCGTTCCAAACGAGTGTGTGATAAATAATCCCAAATGCCAGTAGTATCCCACCCATTACCAACCGATCGTCTATGACTATTTCCGGGTTACCACGATGTGGTAGGGTGCCAATTAAGGCCTCGAAATTTGGCAGTACTCGAGAAGTCCAAAATTTATGAAGAAACTCTTTGAAGTTACAAATGTTTTTATGCATAGTTGGAAGGGGCGGAGGCAGACAGACAGCCTATCGTTGACTGCCCCTTTTGTCCCCTAGTAGCGTTATAAATTTAACCGACAGAGGTTAGCCTATTGACCAAGAACCTGACTCTCATAGTGAGATCGGCAGATCGAGTCGTCCTTCTAGTGTTTGACTTTGGACATCTCATGAAAACTCCCTTATGTAAATTATCATGGGGTTGGGAATCTTGGGATGGATATGCTTAGAACATCCACAATGGACGACTAAAACCAAAATTTTAGTCCAGAAACCACACGCAGTCGAACGGATTAAAGATTAAAAACCAGACTAAAACCAAATATCAGACTATATTTGGTCTGGAACCCGGACCAAAACCAAATTTAGTCGAGCGGACATTAGAACTGTGCCTGATACCGAGCGCAGGTATAATGTCCGTTTATAGTTGGTAAGTATAAAATCCGTATGATGGTGGGGCGAACATTATACTTACGTTTGAGTCAAAATCAAGTGTAAAATGGGGCGAAGGTATAATGTGAGCCTGGTGAGAGGCGAACATTTAATGTGAGTTTGAATGGGGCGGGGGTATAATGTGTGCGCGACCAAATTTTACTCGGCTACCGTAGCGTACCACCACGGACTAAACCCAAAATTTTGACTATTTTTTGGTTTTTGGTCTTTGGTTTTAGTCGCACCATTGCAGTTGCTCTTGGCGGAGTAGGCTCATTGGCTTCAGATTTGCAAGGGGACAGGTCTGAGCCTCCAGGCCTTTGCCATGTAAAAAGAACCATTTTTTGGGGACCATGGTTTTTTTGAGGGGACCATGGTCTTATTAGGCCACCTTCCCTATAGTTATAAGGGGTGTCCTAAAGTGTGGGAATGACTAACCTATCCTTAACCTAATTTAATTTAAAACTAACCTAATAACCACATATATATATAACCACCACCTCCTCCCACCACCGCCGCCCACCACCACCACCTCCGACTACCACCACCACCACCACCAACCACCACCACCTCTATATATATAACTTAATTTAAATCATTAACATATTTACTCTTTTACCTAGTTAAAATTATAACTAATCTACAACTTCTTCCTCTATTCTATAAATTTTCTTCTTCTCTTCTTCATCAATTTATGATCATCTAACCCTGATCATATACAAATCTAATCAAAATCATCAAATTTTTAGCCTGGTCAATTCATTGAATTTTCATCGTCAATTAATCAATCTTTTATAAACAAACCTATCCATAAGTATTTTCCCACAAACCCATTACTTCTAATTCGTTTTTGATTGAAATTTTGAGCAGTAGTCATCAAAATATGGTTTAAATGGAAGTTACTGTGGCATGTTCGGTTAGGAATAGTTAAAAAAAAACTAGTTTGCTAACCGAACATTCTGAAACCAAGAACACGAAGAACACCTCGGTTATCACGAATTAATTTTTTCTTAACCGAACTCAGAGTTCGGTTGGTTCGCAAAGAAGGCTAAAACTATTTTCTAACCGAACTTTACCAATATTACAAAAAAAAAAAAAAAAAAAAAACAATCAAATGTAACCGAATCTGTGCTATTTTTCCCACTATGTTGATTTTTGATTTAACTGAACTTTGCCCACTATGTTCGGTTGGTTCGCAAAGAAGGCTAAAACTATTTTCTAACCGAACTTTACCAATATTACAAAAAAAAAAAAAAATCCAATGTAACCGAACTGTGCTATTTTGCCCACTATGTTGAGTTTCAATTTAACCGAACTTGTCCCATTATGTTCGGTTTGTTCGCAAAAAACCTTGACAAACCGAACTCTTAACTAATTGTGTGTAGTTCGGTTAGATATTGGTTGGTATGAAGTTTGCGAAACAACCGAACTTTGTACACTTGGTAAAATCTTAACAACGTGAAGTTCGGTTACATATAGGTTGCGAACCAACTGAACTTCTAGACCCTAAAGTTCGGTAACATTGCGGGCAAACCGAACATTACTCTGTAAATCCTATAAACAAAGTTCGGTAACTGCGTGTTAACCGAACGCCTAAAAACCTCCATTAAGAGCGAGTTCGGTAACCTGCGTGTTTGGAAAAAGTAACCGAACTACACTTTCAGATGTCTTCGGTTACCTGTTCTTCACATAAGGTAACCGAACAAGCCCAAATCTACTTAAAAAATTTACATTTTTTTGAAATTTTGGATCAATTCAACCAACATTATCTAAGTTTGAAGCATACCTGGGTACCCAAATACTCTTCCTCCGGTTGTGGTTGGTAAAATCCATATTTTACTTCTTCATCTTCTCTAACTTTACTCTCTCAATAATTCTACTTCTTTAAAAAAAAAACCATCTGATTTTTTAATCTCACTAATTATCTTTAACTAATCACTACACTCACTATTATTAACACTAACTAATCATTACCCAAAATTAATCAGGAGGGTAATTTAGGTATTAATAAAAATATCTAAATAAGGGGTGACCTAGATTTCCTTCTAAATGTCTTACTAAAAATAGAACCATGGTCCCAAAAAAAAAACCATGGTCCCCAAAAAATGGTTCTGTAAAAAGAAGAAGAAAAAAGTTACTCCAAAGAAATTTAAGCCCAACACGAAGGGAACAAAGAAGTTTTGCCAACCCTTTTTAAAAGTTTTAAAAGAGAAATGTACTGAACTCTCCTCCTGATAGTTAAAAAACTGAATTATTTCACCAAAACTTTGAAGTCTTGAATTATTTAAGCTCGGATTGTATCAAATCCTGGCTCATAATTTACATCATAAGGTATTTTCTTCTCTCAATTATATTTTGAAATTTTGATATAAATTTTGAGGACTTGTCAAGCTAATAAATAGATCGAATTGGGTTTTTCTTTTACCAATTGGAAGTTCTGTATACTTAATATATATTAGCAACTCTTGATTCTTCTCCCTTGATTTCTATGAATTTGTTAAAAACTAAAATTAGGGTTTATGGGGGTGGGAGGTGGGGGTTCTAGTATAATTCGTTTTCTATTTAAAATACGGGGGTTGTGTGTTTATTATTTCTTCTTAACTAGTATTTATTGTTGCAATTTGATAATTAGGTTTTCTTATCAAACAATTTAGACCTTGACTATAAAAATAAGATTGTTTTGTAATTAGACTCATTACTTTGTTTATTGATACTGTATAGCACAAGTAGAGTTGCTACCTTAAAAACTGAAGTTCTCAATCTCTGTTTCATTCTTTGTTTACTGATAATGCTGCTGGATTTTGTCAAACTTTTAATGTTTGAACTGTTGTACATGCATCTTGCTTGTGTTTGTGAGACAGTCGGTTCCATGTTTTTATCACTTCATGGCCTAATTAACTCCTTTGCTTTTCTTATTACTATAGTTGGATATGGTTAGACTATGAGCATGATGCATATGTAATTTCAGTATGTACAGTATTAATCACAAGTAATTTTCTATTGAGCATCACAAAGTCGGTACAGACTTCTATTATCTGTTGCACTATATTCTACTATCTTTATGGTCTCATTTTGCGCCTCTTTCCTTTTCGTTTGAGTTTGCAGTAAAAGCGGCGTGGTTGATTAACTCAAAGCTATGCTTTTGGATGGGAAAAGATCTGTCCTGAAAACTCACTATGACATTCTATCAGTGAAGGAGGATGCAGATTATGAAGAGATTCACGCAAACTACAAGAGAGCTGCCCTTAAATCCCATCCTGATAAAATGCGAGCAACAACTGAGGCCTCAGATATTCAACATGAATCACTAGAAACATTTCTAATGGTGCAAAAAGCCTGGGAAATCTTGAGTGACTCAAAGACTCGTGGAATTTACGATCGCGAATTGAGGGATTCAAGACGAGATACAGAAACTGCTGAAGATGTTAGTTTAGAGGAGATGATGGTAGAAGAAGCTGGTGAGGTCTTGGAGGTCTTGGAACTCTTTTATGAATGCAGGTGTGGCGATTATTTTTCCATTGGTTCAGTTGAACTTGGAGAGATGGGCTATTCGTTGGGCAGGGATGAGAGTAAGATATTTATACGCAGACCTGATTCGATACCGGCCACTGTTATACTTCCTTGTGGGTCGTGTTCTCTTAAAATTCGTCTTACAATCACCACTGGTTCATAGTCATTTCTTACTCATGTAACATATCCAGTATACGTGTCAATCATGCAGTAACGCATCCCCTTTGAATGTCATTACCTTATTATCATTTTCTTTTTCTTCCTTTCTTAATCTCAATTTATTCTACGATGTACTTCCCTGCTCTGGTCCTAATATTGTACTTACAAGCAGCATAGCTGTTTGCATCAATGAAATCATATATTCTCCAAGAGTTTATTACACCAAAATATTGGTATGCTTGTGATTTGAATGACAAATACGGATGCCTCTGTGCTGTGTTGCTTCTTTCAGCTCTCAAGAAACCCTTGGTCCTTTTTAGCTGATGCTGCTAGCTGTGTTCCCCTGGTCTTTCTCTAGTAGTTGAAGGACAAAAAACAACTCCTTCTGATGGGGTGAAATTGGAATCACTAATTATGGTTCATATTGGATCAAGGGATGCCACCGTTTACCACACACATTCGAACAAAAAGGTCTTTAGTTACTTGCTCGTGACCCACTCTAGTTGCCCCCTTCTCTTGAAATCTTGGCTCTGCCCTGCCGGTATGTATAAAATGCCTGCGATTTGTTTTTTACTATTTGATATAGTTGATTGTTTAAGAATAAATAAGTGTTTTGATTAATGCACATTGGAGATAATGGGATAATAATTTTTAATTTTCATGTTTGTGGATTTGTGATTAGGGAGGCGTACGAGGAGTTTGAGCATGTTCTTTTAGCGTTTATATTCGACAAAGACGATCAGACTTCTCCAGTGGCAAATGAGGTGTGTAGGCTGTTTTTTAAGTCTTCTTCTGATAGTATGGTTGAGTTTCACCAAATGTATCTTATCTTAAATCACATAAAAGAAACACTTCCTTTAGTCACAAAACTTAGGTAGAAGGAGGATTGAGGAAAAGAGAACTCGTTAAGTTCGCTAGCCGAATGGGAGGGGGAAACTTTTCTTAAGCTTGAGCATTATGTTTATCAGTAGCCAGGCGCAACTATTAAGAAAGTTAGGAATATGTAGTGTTGCTTTTATATGCTAGGAGGAGTAATCGGTATGTGTCAGTTACCGACGGACACACTGCTGGACACAATTAAGAGACTAATAGGAAATTATGGAATGGAAAGGGAGAGGATAAAAGAAGAGGATGGTGCCTGAAAACTGGGTGCAGAACATTGAAATAACAATGCATCTGGTGTATGTCAATGTACCTGAATTGAAGTTGCTTGTAAAAGCTCTATTTGATTGTTAGAAGATAAGTTTAGTGTATCTATAGCAGTTGGTAGATAATTTTTAGTGTATACGTAGGTAGGTGTAATCAACCAGTATCTGAATTTCTTTACTATGCTGAATTTGACAACGCATACCACTGTTCTGCAGCTTGTGCTTGACAGCCGTATTCGTGTCTGTGCAACCAATCTTGATGGTGCATCCTATCGCAATATTAATTGTAAATATAAAGGAAGTTGTTATTTTCGTTTCAGTGGTCTGAAAGAGGCGGTTTGACACTGCTGGCTTGCTATCATCTGTTCTTCGAGTTCACTTGCAAACATTTGACCAATCTTTTCTATGACATTGGGATACTTGATAAGGTAGTCACCTGCGTTTGTTCTTCCATTCTTTACTAAAGGAAAGTAGAAGCCCAGGTCTCATCTTTCAGCTAGTGATATGTTATTTGTTGTCTTACAACCATACAGCATGCACAAAGGATTTTGCTTTCTCCAAGGCATTTCATCACCTGTTTCAGATCTGACGGAGGGATTGCTTATTGTGGAACGTGACCCAGCTCCTACTCCACAAGAAAGCTTGCTAGAGGCACCTCCATTTGAGGAGGTAAGATTTTTTTTTTTTTTTGCTGAGTAATGAATAGAAAAGGCTCCTTTGTCAATTTTCTGAAGTTGCGTCATGACAGATCTTCTGGTTTTACATTCAGGTGGATGTGCAAGCACTTGCTCATGCTGTTGATCTTACAAGGCAAGGGGCTATTGACAGTTTGCGGTCTGCTAAAGGAGATTTGTTACAGGCATTTAAGGTTCACTCGTTTTTATCTATATAGTTAAAATTGTTTGTCATTGCTTCACTTCTGTTGGTTTTTCATCATTAAGTGCCATCTACTGACCTGAATAGGCAATTTTAGACTTATGAGGAAATTGGTTTTGTAGTTTTATAAAGGTATGTAGGAGTTCGGGTAATAGGTTGATGTTACAGATAGTGTTATATACAATCATGATTGCTGTCCTGATTAGGCAATTTTAGACTTATGAGGAAATTGTTTTTGTAATTTCATAAAGGTATATAGGAGTTTGGGTAATAGGTTGATGTTACAGATAGTGTTATATACAATCATGATAACAGCACAAACTTAATCAGAACTAAACATGTACAACTGGTTCCTGATTTTAAGCTATGTTGGGATTGTTTTCCAAAATCATCAGGTTTCAACCCAATGTGACTGTAGTATGGCCCTCATAGTTAAGTTCCTATGTTGGTTGATGAGGGTCCATCTCACCTTGTTGTTGTTCGTGTTATTTGCTAGAAGCTGCTGTGTGAGACGGGAAATGTTGCATGTAATCTTGATTCTTGTGCAATTGGTTTATATACGTATTGTTCAAGGATGTTAAATGGTGAATCATAGGATACATAAAAAAATTAAATTATACAACTTAAAATGAATTTATTTGATTTATATTAGATGCAAAAAAAAGCAATATGAGATAAAGACTATTCTAATGTCTATTATATTAAAAACAGTCGAAATATAAAACCTCTGGAAGTATAGGATGAGTTAATTTCATCTACCTGTTCTTCATTCTTCATCGGCGTGGTTAATAAGTCGAGAACATCATTTTCTTGTCAACATCAACATCCACGTCATCAGTTAAGAAAGAACGGTATCTTGAACTTAGTATATGGCCTTGTCTTGTATGGGTAGTCAAACACCAAATATACCCTTAATATAGGATGTTGGTGTCGTTAAAATGGAAGAAAAGAGGCAGAAACAAGATATTCACATGCTTCAACATGGTAAGCCTGAATCGTCCCATTCATGACTCTTAACATTTTGCTGTTTGAATCATCACTAATGATACTTGTTGTTTGTTCCCATTCATTTGTACTGTCCGTCTTTCCTGTGATTGCAACATGGTTTCAGATGCTTATATGGACTGTAATCTGTCTGCGTTGCTTATTTATTACAGAATGAATTGTGCCGGTCCTGCCGGATGAGAATGGGTATGTCTCAGTGCTTGATGAGCTTGACCATGAGCATTGCGTTTATAGGGGTATTGTGGAATGTGGGCTTTCATCAGGACATGGTACTTTATGTCATAATGCCTCGCCATTTACTGCTAACGCAAATGCCCATTCATATGAACTAATATTATGGTTTTCCAGCATCAGATATGCAAAGTCTTGGGAGATCTTCAATTACCTGTGAACCTGATCCTTCCAATGGTTCCTCGTTAGATTGCTCTATTAACATGGATGTGCATCCATTTAAGGACTCCAATGGTGAAACTTCTGTTGGCAAACCTGATTTAATTGGCACTCAAGAAATGAACGTGCGGGATTAGAAGTTGCAGAAGATTAGAAGTCCTGAAATCGAGAAGATTGCAGCACAAGTAGTCCTGAAAACTATAAAAAGTTTCAGAAGAACAGAGGTCATGGGACTGGAGAAAGGAGTGGACGCAAGAGGTGGAGAGGTAGGAATGAGGGATTAGAAGTTGGTCCTGATATTCTCTTACTGGGACCAGCAAGCAAAAGCTTAGCAACCGTGACCATGCTGCTGATAAATCTATGCCAAATGAAAAACAGGTGTTTTGACTTTTAAACAAGGGTCAGTCCGTAGCTCAATTTTTGTAAACCACGACTTACCTGTTTAGAAATTTGATCTTATCTCTCCATACCCTAAACTTGTTAGTTGTCATCTTTTTACTTATGATTTTTTTATTTGTTTTCTTTTTTTCTTTTTCTTTTTCTTTTTGTAGGTTTCAGTAAAACGTCCTGCTTCAGAGATTTTCAATATTTGGGAGGAGTACAAATATGATATTGTGCTGGAGATGAAGGAATTAGCGAGTAAGGGAATGACCGTGGAAGGAATTAGCGAGTAAGGGAATGACCGTGGAAGGAATTAGCGAGTAAGGGAATGACCGTGGAGGTTGTAGAGGGATTAACGCCCTGGACCCTAACTTCTTTGTGCAGAATTCTGTTTTTCTATTATACATAAAGCAAGTAATTATTGCCATATTTTGCCCTGATATACACCCTCCAAAGTACCTTGATGGTTTAGTTGATGGCATCACACATTGACCTCTGTGGTGCATCAGGTCGAGTTTCTTAAGTTGGTCAGCTCTAGTGATCATTCTGGAGCTCTAAAGGTTGCTTCCTCGTACAAGTCATGTCTAATTTTATCCATTCAATTTGTGGCAAAATAGTTTGCTAATAAAAAGTTTCCAGATTAATGTCCGAAAATGTGCTGTAACTAAAGTTATTAGTGGTAATATAGTTGGACTTGATTCATGAGTTGATAAGAACATTCAAAATGAAGGATATCCAGTTTACAAATCATATTCCATCGATCCATTATAGTGATTGGTAATAGGATGTCCCATGTCCATAAAAAGTTATTGCCATCTCGGGCCTTTGGTATTCATACACCCTAATGATGGTTTAGTTGATTCTAATGGGATCTGGGTGTCTTTTCTGCCAGATGTGTAGTTGATGCTTGGTATTTCTGATTGGTGCTCAGGTGATTCTTAAGTTGGTGAGTGATCATTTGGTGGCAAAAAGTTTGCTAATGAAAGGGAAGTTTGACCACGCCCTGGACTTGCCGGCAAACTTTTTAATTCTGTTTTTCTCGAAGAAATCCTTTATACATAAAGAAAATGCCATATTTTGCCCTGATATAACCCGAGGTGACCCAAAAGTACCTTGAAGTTGATTATTGACCTCTGTGGTGTCCTCAAACATGTCCTCAGGTCAAGGGCATAGTTGGTCACTTGATTCTAAAATGCCCTTCCGAGGACGCCCCCATTCCTTTTGGGGACTATCACAAGTTGATAAGAACATTCTTTTGTCACCAACTTTGGGAAGGAATTAGCGAAAATAGAGGGATTAACGCCTCCTGACCCTAAAGGATTGTCCTTGATTCTTGATGGTTTAGTTGATGGCGTATCACACATTGACGATTGATTCTTATTTGGTTAGTTGGGCGGTCAAAATGATCATTCTGGAAGGTTGTTTCTCCCCTCTCCTTTCGTACAAGTCAGTTTCCTCTCGGGGTAGCCAATTTTATCCATTCAATTTTTACATCGATCCATTATAGTACTCTTCCTAAGCATTAATTAACATGGTAACTAAAGTTATTAGTAAGCGAGCTTGTTTGTTTGGGAAAAATGGGTAATATAGTTGCTAACTTTTATCAATCTCGACAAGATGTTGCTAAGAAAACAGAGATATGAATAGGAAAGGTTTCTCCTTAGCATGATTGTTTACGATCGTGCTCTAGATACAAAATCATATTCCATCTGAGATTAATGTGTAATGATTGGTAATAGGATGTCCCATGGTTGGCGAACAGTAGCACCCAGTTCCTCTGCTCGCAAGCTTCCTCGCCTCTACCTGCCCACTCGCTGACAAGAACGCCAATCTTTAACACCTCTGTCACCAACAAGTCATTACTAGCCTGGTCTGAATGCATGGGCCAAGTTGCAATAGGTACACAGCCATGCAAGAATTCCAGCCGCAATGGCTCATGAATCCTCCAGTGATGGGAACCCAAGCTCTGGGATCCCAAGCTCTCTCGGCAGTTCAGTTGTCCGAACTAGATACTGGTTGGAACCTCACAGTTGAGGCTATTTTAGTCATAATATTTTCCTCTCACTCTCTAGTCTCTATATCCGATTCTTCTTTGCTACGCTGACAAAACTAAAGAGTCAAAAGAAACTAAAACAGTACATTAGTTTCCTCTAAGCTTCCTTCCTCATCGTCTTCACTTCGGTTGTAAAATTTCTCTTCGGTTTCACGCAATATGGCTATGTCCGTCGAAGGTATGAATATTCTTCTTAAACCAATTAGTTTCTGTTTACCAATTCGATTTGGTATCCTTTTGTAACCTCTAGTATTTGTTTCTGTGATTCATCAAAGTTAAGTTCGATTTTTTGTAAGTAATCTGATCATCGATTGAGGAATCTGGGTCAAGGGGTTAATTTTTATTTTTATTTAGAGTGTAGATCCTTTCGTATGATTGATTGTGGAAATTGGATTATTATTGAATTAGGGTTTTTGTTTTTAGGAGAAAATTTGACTTTCTTTTGTTGTTGATGGAATTATATAGTAGCTCTTTGGGTTTTGAGACAAAACTAGGTCTTATACTTCTTCGTGGGAGTTGTGAGTTCTTCATATTTGAAAGGAATTTCTAACTGGTTTATCTTTCTTTTGCCGGTTGGTGCTCATGGTGTGGTGAAATTGCTGGTTCTACAGTGTAAGTTGGAATATTTACGTTTCCTTTCTCATTATTTTCTTAGGCCTCGCTTGGTATTGGGGAAAGTTTGCATTGTGCAAACTAGGTAAAAAATTCTTTGTTTCTGTAGGAAGTAGATTGATTTTTTTTCTCCTTCCCTTTTTGGGGGTAGAGTAGGGTTGAAGGACTGGAAAAAAAACCGATTTCTTTCCCGTATCCTCTGGTGGGATTTCAGCGTTTACATTCGTGTAAATCTGGTTTTGTGATATTGAGGAATTGAGAATTGCGAGGAAGGGGGTTCTCTATATTATCTAGTTTTATTTGAGTGAAAGACAAGGAATAGATGGATCTAGTGGAGGGTGAGAACTCGTTAGCTACTCTTGCTTTTATGGAGCTTGCAATAGAGCAGGCGAAAGTCGCATTGAACAGCCTAGAAGTGCCAGTTGGATGTGTCATCGTTGAAGATGACAAGGTTATTGCCTCGGGGAGAAACAGAACAAATGAGACACGAAATGCTACAAGGCATGCAGAGATGGAAGCCACCGATTATTTGCTTGAGCAGTGGCAAAAGAATGGACTTTCAAAAAAAGAAATTGGAATAAGATTTTCAAAGTGCGATCTCTATGTTACATGTGAACCATGTATCATGTGTGCAGCAGCTATATCAATTCTTGGAATAAAAGCTGTATACTATGGTTGTCCTAATGATAAGTTCGGAGGCTGCGGATCAATCTTGTCATTACATTCTAGAAACACTGAGCACTTATCTAGTGGCGGTGCTTCGGAAATGAAAGGCTGCTTTACATGTAAAGGAGGAATAATGGCATCTGAAGCTGTTTCTCTTTTTCGGAGTTTCTATGATCAAGGAAATCCCAATGCACCGAAACCTCACAGGCCAGTTCAGGTACCTCAGTGATTTCACTTTCCTCTGGCGTTTAATCTTGATCGAATTTGTAATATACCAACACCAAATACTTAAACTCTTTGCTAGCCCCTCTGTTTCTGTCATTCCCAAGCCTCAGATAAACAGCAAAGTACATATTTCTCTCTCACACAGATTGGTTTGTTTTTGGGAAATAGAGAATAAGTCAATTGGAAACTTGGACTTGAGAAAAAGTGCAAACTACGATTAAATGTAACACTTGCTTTATATCAAGTTATGGGACTTTTTCTTATTCGCATCATGCAAATTCTCCATTGATACCAAGCTGGGCCTGAGAGTGAAAAATCTCCTTTTAATTTTGAAAGATATCTTACCATGACAAGAATTAAATTTGCAGGCTTGCAGGGCTGGCTTTCATGTTCTCAGCTAGCATTTTGTTGCAAATTCTGGTACACTTATAACTTTGGTCTCGGAGTACTTTGATTAAGTAGATGTAGAACAATTGTTGTTGTTGTGTTGTCATTGGTTAATAGACTCATTTGAGTCATTTCATTTATTGACAGGCCTGTGCAATTTACAGCAACTGGTGGCCGATGTTGGCAGGTAACTGGAAGAAAACATTTAGTTGGTTTTTATTTTATCTTTGTTTTGAGTTAGAAAGGTTATGTTTCATTAGTACGATGGGATCATCCAGTCTTGTGATGATGTGTTACTCTTTTCCCTGTAGCGCTCATGTACGTGATGGTGCCTATGCCTTGTTTATTTTTTGGTGGTGGATCCACTGCATTCTTAACCAGCCGTGATGGTGGAGGGTGAGTCTATCTTATCCTTAAAGCACTCCAATTACTGCGGATGAAGCTGTATTTTGCATATGTCCAATGGATTCCTGGATTTAACCTTGGCGTATAAGAAAAACATCATAATGCATGCATGAATAAGAAGGATCTCTAGCCACATTTGAATTTTACTTAATTCGAAAGTTAGACACACATTATGAAATTTCTTATTTGGAGAAATGTCTGCTATCTAGGCATCAACCCCGTTCTATGTGGTTTTTAAGACCGTAATCATGGAAGGTTATAATAGGTGTAAGTTAAATCTATGTTCAGTATGATGGTATGTGGGTCTACATGGTGAGGAAATGATTCTCTCCTGAATAGTCCTTACATTGCTTCATGTAGCCTGCAAACTAAGTTTTGCCAATTAAGTTGATTATTGTCCCTTAAAAACAATTTTCTTTATTTCGATGACACTCCAATTGATGTTTTTTTTTTTTTCATTTTCATGCAGCTGGATGGATGCTGCAAAGTTCTTGACAGGAGCATCCGCAGTAGGAAGCATCGCCATTCCTGCAATCCTTAGGCATGCTGGTCTGATCGAAACAGGAGCTATGTTCATTGAGTTCACTTCTTTCTTCATTCTTGTTTGCACTATCATGTGTTTTCATCGTGCTAGCCTTGAAGATGAATGGTGATTTATTCATATTTGAAAATAGAACAGAAAATGATCGAAAGTAATTATTGTATGATTCTATCAGTGGATTGAAATGTTATTCAAATGTAAAATTTAAGAAACAAATATCACTTCACTGATCAAGAAAAACATTCAACTGCATAACTTGTCTTCCTTTTCTCCGTAACTTCCCCCTCATGTTCGTAAACCCATGTTGCACTCACTAACTTTCCTCCAAGTTGATCAAATTTGTTCCTAGCCAAGTTTATCCTGTAAGCCCTTCTCAAAGGCCTCTCAAGCCCAAAACGGATCTCTGGAAGAACCCTGTTTTAGGGCATACGTAAAACTTTCAGGGCATACAAAGCAATATTCCCATCTTGGGTGACCTTATAAGGGGTGCCCTATAGGTAGTTCAATTACCTATATATCCTTACCCTTAATACAAAAAACTAAAATCAGTTTTCTAAAAAATCAAAATCAGTTTCCCTTAACATCTCTTCTTCTTCCTCCTCTAGCCGAACTTTCCCCTTCCCGCGAAAAATTTTTTCATTACCGTGATTAATCGTCGATTCGTAAAATTTGATCGTCAATTAAACTCAACTACATAATGACTCGTACAACGAAAAAAGCAGAGACTAGGCAAACCAAATCGTCTTCTAATCCATCAATTGAAGATGAAGGTGTAGAAACTGAAAATCAACCACCAATTGAACCAGAAATTGAACCAACTGCATCTCCAACTTCGGAAATGAGGATAAGAAAGTAACTATTACAAACCCAATCTCTTATTTGTTGTTTTCATCGATTAAATGGGTTTAATTCCAAAAAAAATAGTGTTTTTGACGGTTACAGTGCTGGGTTCGGCTCAAAATTGAGTTGCGTTTTTAGCCGAACTGTTCTTCGCAAAAGCTTCCTGTAAGTGTATATGAACAGTTCGGCATGAAATTTCATGAAATTTCAAGATGAACCTAGTCACAGATAGAGATGCATAGAGGGTTCGGCGTATTCGATAAAACTATTTTACGCCGAACATATGTTGTTTTCATTTTCACAAATCGTACAAGTATATGAGTTCGGCTTGAAAGCGTTTTTGTAATATAAGCCGAACATGTCATTGTGTTTGAACTAATGGTGGTAGGGTTCGGCTTGAAAGAATTTTTGAATTATAAGCCGAAAAACTTACTGTGTTTAAGAATCAACTGATAGTTGTTGAGTTCGGCTTATATTTTCTTTTCCGGGCTAGCCGAATTTCTTGATTTACTTCGGAAATTGTTCTTTGGTAGTGATAGAATTGGTTAGTGTTGACATATAATGACTTTGTTTAGTGTTGTGCATTTTTCTTCATCTTTGTCGGTTGATAAATTCCAAAACCGCACGACAAACATGAAGAAAATGCACTACACTAAACAAATATTATTACATTTCAAACGTTATCTCTTACATTTTCGTGAATTATGTCTACGGGATCAGGTTGATTTTCCATCGGTACATGTACATCAAGCACGATCTACAAAGAATAACACAAGGTAAGATAATACAATGAAAAATTAATGGAGAGGTTCGGCTAGTACTATAATCTAAATACGTGCCGAACCTAGCACATTTACGAGGTTCGGCTATTACAATATTCACAATAAGTGCCGAACCATGTATTGTCAAAAGGTTCGTCTCTTACGATTTTTACAATATGAGCCGAACCTTTAACGAACTTTCTTCCAGAAGTTCCAGTGTATGGTTCGGCTCCTTATAAATTTTTTAAACTAGCCGAACCATGGTCTTCAAAGTAGGTTCGACTCATAATTATTATAACACTTTCAGCTAGCCGAACTGTTCATCCAGACTCGCCGAACCTTAGTGTAAAAACACAAACTTTTGATGATTTTAAACTACAAAAGCGAGATTGTTTAAGATAGAAGTGTACCCGTGTATTAGAAGCATTGGGTTTCTCATATATGTATTCATCATCTGGATTTTGCTCATAAAAATCATCACCTTAAGTTTGTGCTTGAGTTTGAGTTTGGTGAAGATTGACCCTCCTCATCCAATGAATCAAAATACAAGCTTTTTTCTCACTTTCCCCTTCTCCCTCAAAAAAAAAAACCTAACTTTTTTTTTCTTGCTCAAAAATTTTCATCTACTTAAACATATATAATTAAATTATCTTAATCACTAATCAGGATTATTATAACTAATCATTAATTAACACTAATCCTAAAAGGGCAGATTTGCCATTACTAAAAATATTTGGCTAAGGAGTTATTTATTTTGATACTTACATCCTTATTTTGTCTTTATTCAGTATGCCATGTTTTACGTATGCCCTAAAACATGATTCCTTTGGAAATATCGATTTCGGATCTTTGGATATATCGATTTCAGTAGTGCTACGTTGACCGCCAAAATAACCGTGAGAAATCCCGCAGGATCATCCAATGGCCGAAAGAGGGGGAGCCCTGGAGAAGATTTGCAGGGGTGGGGCTAAGGTGGGGGCCACCTTTTTTTTCTCTCACACGGTGGTGGCCGGGGGATTCACTCCCGGTACACCAAGCATTGATTTTCGGTTCTGCTACACTTGAATAGCCTAACCTTATTCCAATTTCCAAGGGCAATGTAATTGTCGATTTTATACAAGGTCATTTTGGTCCACTCCAGTAAATATGTATCTATTTATTCCCTTCTCATTATCTAGGGTTTCTTTATCAAAGTCTCCTTCGCTCTGCCGCTCTCTAGGGTTAGACTTACTTTTATCTTCTAGTTTTATACTGCAATTTTCTTATGAGTCTTGTATCTGTTTTTCCTGTAGTTAAATTTTGTTTTGAGTTTTTCCTTTTGATTTAGTGTTTATATTTTACAATAAGCGCAGCCCTTAAGATCGCCTTCCCAAGTTTTCAAACATGGAAGCGTTTTGAGTCATTGCTGCGCAACAGTAATCAAAGGAGTCTCTTAGGGTTTCCCTTTGAGTCTCTTCTCCCATTTTTAAATTTTTTAAGAAGCTGCTTTTCCTACTGGTTTTTTGTATTCTCAGATGTTTAAATCCTACTAATAAAGCGTCAATTTATTGATCTCCTTTATTCTTTGGATTTTTAATTTTCTGAGATGCATACCAGTAATTACCACTGTTTGGTTCACATTAGAACTGGGAGACATTTATCAAGTTTATTTGATTTATTTTTTATTCAAAGAGTAGCTACAAAGAAGTATGATGATTCAATTAGATGTGTGAATGGAGAGACAGAGAAATCTCCTCTCATTCATGAACTTACAATATTTATTTGGCAATAATTAATCTGACTCTTTTGCTACTGGAACTTAAATCTGTTTGGTTATAAGGTTTTTTATAGTTGAAATTTTGTGAAAACAATATTAATTTTAATTTGTTTCGTTTGTTGTATTGTTCTGATTGATCCTTGAAAGCAAGGATGAGGATTCAATTAGATGTGTTAAAGGAGAGATAGAGAAATCTTCTCTTCTTTATGAACTTAAAAATTTTATTTGGCAATAATTTGGCTGACTTGCTATTGTTACAACTGTTGTCAATGGTCAATGATAGTTCTTGTTTACATGTTTTGTTTTCTGTAAATTGTGCATGAATTGTACGTATATGTGTTTGTGGGATGAGATCTTAAACATGTGGGTGTCTTTAAACACTTGCGTGTTTAGGATCTCATCTCTTGAACATGTTATTGGCACAATTCATGGCAATTGTTTCAATTTTTAGATTCGAATTTTAGTGATTTATGGATGTGGTCTTACACTGTATTAGATGGTGTAGTTTTGGTGTCTTACAGTTGTCTTATGTGATCATGTTTGGTGTGTTTTGGTTAAATACTGAATTGTAATTTGAGATAGATTGCCATGATGATAATGTTTCTAATCCCAGCTCTATGAGACATTCCTTTGTGGAAAGTCAGGGATCATATTAGTTTAAACATTTTCTGAGCCAAAAAATTCACTATTGAGTTTCATAGTTTTTACTTTTTATGCGGGATAAATTCTTACAGTAACTTGTTTTTGCTTTGAAGCTTACCATAAATATGAATGAAATTTGGGTTTCTCAATGATGACTAAATGATGACGAGACTGATATATCCATTCTTAACCTTGATGTTAATTGAGGCATTTGTCTGAGAGTAACCCTAAAGATTTTATACCTGATTTTGGTGATTAGTATTTGGACAGAGCTTCAGTGATGTCCAATCTTAAACCTTGCATGGCTTAGTATTTGGCCTTACATGCCTGATTATCTGTTTTCTTTGTTTCTTTGTTGCTCATATGCCAATTATTAGTTTACTGTCTATATGTTTATTTTCTTCAGAGGTCATCTCACTGTTCTGTAAATCTTGTAGAGACATCTTAAAAGATGTTCAGGAGATCTTCATTGTGCAAGATGTAATGTCCTGTGACCAGTACCCCTGTTTTCTGAGACCAGTTTTTTGTAGTAGATTATATCAGACAACAAGAACTCGAAAACTGGTCTCAGAAAACAGACCAGTTTTTTGTAGTAGACCAGTTTTCTGGCCAGGTACTGACCCAACTCTACTTCATCCATGGTGTTCTAACTAGCTTCTGGAAGCCATTGGGATAATGGTGTTCTGTACCTGTAGAGCTGGGTCATGATTATTTTGTTTAATAATTCGTCCATGTCTTGGTTAGTGCCTGAGTTTTTGACTAGGTTGGAAAGGCATTTTGGTGGCCTGATATTCTGCTGTGCAACACAAAATTAATTATGTGCCCAAATTTTAGAACCTTAGAGCAACTGCAGTCATGAGACTAAAACCAAAGGTCAAAGACTAAAAAAAACCCAAAAAATTTGGTTTACTCTGTGTCTCAACACTACAGTGCAGACCATTTTTTTTTTTTTTTTTTTTTTTTTTTTGTAGACTAAAACCCAAACTACGCCCCTTTTTTTTTTTTTTTTTTTTTTTTTTTTTTTTTGGGGCGTAACTTTGAGTTATGCCCCATCATCATCAGACGCAATCCCAACACCCGCTCCATCAGGCGTAACTTTAAATTACGCCCGATTAAAGACCAGACTAAATATGGTCGGGGTTTTGGTTATAGTCTGGTGTTTGGTCTTTAGTCCTCCACTGCGTCTGTTTTTTACCAAAAAATTTGGTTATACTCCACGACTGTGGATGCTCTTAGTACTGCAATTTGAATCTACTCTAAGTGCCTCACAATTTACCATTGTAACCCATTTTTCGCTAATTACATCTCCTAAATTTTGCCCATTGGTGTAAAAATAAATTACTTATTGCAAAAAAACGTTTCGTAGCCAAATAATTGCTGTGTAACACAAAATTTATGTGCCCAAATTATGTAGCTTAAGTTCTATCCCCGTGTAAAAATTGCACTGCAATCTGAATCTGTTGCCGTAATTTTTCCACATGTTGCTAGCTACTGTAGAAGCTGCACAACTAAGACTGAGGTTTTATATATTTCGCCCAACATGTGAGATAGTAATAAAGGTGTGAGGAGATCCTTAAAACTATATACATGTCTAAAATCTAAATTCTTGATGTTATAGCAACTCCAGTGGGATTTGCCCATTTTACACCTAGAGTGGGACTGGCAAGCACTCACTTAAAATGGATATGGATTTAAAGGTTTAGATTTGCTCATTTTACACCTAGAGCGGGACTTGCAAAAAGTGGGACATAAACAAGCACTTAAAATGGCCCATTTTACACCTAGAGTCGGACTGGCAAGCACTCACTTAAATGGATTTAAAGGTTTAGATTTGCCCATAATACGCTAGAGCGGGACTTGCAAAGAGTGGGATTTTTTTTCTTTTTTTTCTGACTTACAAGCACTTAAAATGGATTAAAGGGTTGTCTATAGCGCCAGTTTGAGCCTATGCTCGTCTCAGCCTCGTCTCACATTGAGATGAGCATCCTTTGATTGCATCAGTAACAGCTACTCCTATAATCTATTCAACGGTTCTAATTCCACTCTCTGTAAATATGACTAATTTTAACTTCAAAACCAAACTTTTTCCATCTTCTATACCTACAACCTCCTATAATTCTATACTTTCACTTGAATTTTCGTCTTTCAATCTCAAAATCTTTTGAATAAAAAATTCAAAAAACAAAAAGTGGCTATAAGATTTCGAGATCCTATGTTTTTTCTCTGGAAGGAGATTTAGCAATTGATTTTGAAGTATCAAAAATTAAAACCGATTACAACTCAGAAAAACTATCAACGGGTAAAAAATTGGACGGAAGCCTAGCAACAAGCTGAGATCCCACACCTTTTTGAATAACTACACCTATCCTATGAAAAAGAAATTCTCCGACCCGAACATTAGCATTATGGCTAGCCATATAATTGCGCAAACGCTTCAGAAAGTCTATGGTACCATCTCCCAACTCCCCCAAGGTAGTAAAGGCCAGTGTCTCAAAACCAAAACCATGAGACGTGCACTTGTCTAAATATTTAGCATTCTTGCGAGTTACATCATTCTTAATGGCAAGACCTGAGGTAAAGGTACGAACTCCACCCCCGGTAAAAGGCGAAACACCAGTCACATCCAAACACACATCCCGCCCATTATCCCAATTATGCACAAGTATGTCAGCCGGTCTCAGAGCAGTGCCGTTATTGGCAAGAAGTCCCAAGCCAACCTCCTTCCTAGCCGGTACACCCGCACGGTAACACATGTCCGCAAAAGTGTCTCGCACCAAATCATGTCTAAATTTAAGCCCAACTTCATTCGCACAATGCAAAGCATGGTCACCAAAAATATCCATATCTCTCTTGCAAAAGGGACAAGCACCATCTACCTCGAAAAGAGGGATCCCTAATCTGTACCAGAGAATTGCACTGAACTGCCTAGCTCCAATATGTTGATTAAGCCCCACTATTGGGATCGCCATCAAAAAATCCCAGGCATGTTTAGTCTGGTTGCAATGCCATAAAACATAATCACGCTCCGACATAGCATAACTAGTGTGTATGTTTTTTTCATCGCATCAAAGTAAATATTTGCCAAGGAGTTCATGGAATGGGTGGCAAAATTACTAGAGCAGATAGGAGAAACTTCGACACACAGTGAGTTGAAGGAGTCCAAAGCTCGCTTAAAAACAATAAAAAACTAGAGGGCCGTTTTCCACGGATGGTCGTTTTCCGGCAATTTGCAGGCGATCATATAGTCTGTGAGTTTTCATCTGATCAAACCGATTATGTATGATCCTCACCTATCGTTTTCAACCCTCAGCTTTATTCCCCTCCTCAATAGCTACACATTGATACCTTCTTCGACCTGAACAGCAGCCTCGGCAATGATTTACCATCTTCTAGGGTTTTTCATAGACTGTTCTTCGTCTAGGGTTTCATTGTCTACCTTATCCCAATGCTTAGAACTAATTCCTATACAGTTTCCATAGCTCTCATACCCCAGACCCTGCCTACAAATCCCCTTGATAGCATGTGTACTTAAAACGATGATCTTTACCAATGCCCATATCGCGGATTGGATGGATGCAAGAACGGTGTTGGTGGGAGAGGGATACTGAGAGGTTCCTTGTTTAACCACTTGAAGGATCAGCATTACAAAGGGGAAGAAGGCAAGAGCAGATATCGCGAGAGATTGTGTAGCTACGGAGCTGTGTACATGGCATGGGATTCAGTGTTGCAGCATTTGAAGAACTGACTTTGCTCTCAATGTATGCATATCAATGCATGGGGTTAGAAGTGCAAATTACATCAGGATGATATAGTTTCATCTCCTGCTACCGTTGTAGGTGTAAAAGCTCCTTACAGCTCCAATGCCTTCTCCAACGTAGTTGCAGACAAGCCTGCTGAGGTGGTTCTGCCTACCGTGAGTCTTGAACTATTGAACACAGTTTTTCAAGCCAATATCCCAACTGTTTCGAGTATCCCCGCCAAGTGCAGGCTCCACTTTGCTCGCACTTTCAAAAATGTTCTTCAGAAAGTTATTGCTTCGCCCAAGGAACTGACGCCCTGGATTCAGCTCTTGCTCTTTCCCGTTTGTGTTCTCCATATGTACATTCCTCAAAGCAACCAAGAAGAGAAGGCTTCTACCAAGAAAAATATGCAAGTCAGGTCCATTAATTTGGCCTTGAATCAGTAGGAAGAAGTTAACGGTTGTATGAGGCTAGTTCATAATGTTCTGGATAAGCACCGAAATATTTAGAAGCTACGTGATAAGAGGAAGAGGACCTTGCCGAATAATCAAGAGGCCACTAACCTACGGATGTGTAAGGACAAACTGAGAAATGGTCTTTATGCTGCAGCTATTCGCACTCTCACATCCAGTGGAGTCGCTCCTGACAATGAAGGCACCTTGAATGAGCTTCGGAGTAAGCATCCGTTTGCGGCTCCTCCACATATTTTGTCTACCCCTGTTGCGCATGAGGCTATGACGGCGTCGACTGATCTTGTTTTGGGTCGACTTAGAAGCTTCCCTAAGGGAACTTCCTGTGGTAGAGACGGTTTCAGGGCGCAACATCTTTTAGATGCCATCAGTGGCTCCGCAGCTTCCATTTCGGAGGAGGTACTCGCAGCCATCACGGAGGTAGTTAATCTTTGGCTTGCAGGCTTGTGTCCAACTGTTTTGGGGGAGTTCGTCGCGAGTGCACCTCTTACTCCCTTGATTAAGACGGGTGGTGGCTTGCGTCCCATTGCTGTGGGGACAATATGGAGAAGGCTTGTCTCCAAATGCGCTGCAAAGCATATTGGCAAAGAAGTCAATGCTTATTTAGGAGACTATCAGTTTGGATTAGGTGCCAAATGTGGTGGAGAGGCGATCTTACATGCTGTTAACCATATGATTGAGGAGAAAGGGTACTCGGACAATCTTTCCATGTTACTGGTAGATTTCTCGAATGCCTTCAACATCATTAACAGATCATCCATGCTTTCTGAGGTACGTAATTTGTGCCCATCGATCTCTCGGTGGGTTGAATTCTGTTACGCTTCTTCTGCTCGTTTATATTACATGGATCATGTTCTCGCCTCTTCCCAGGGTGTTCAACAAGGTGATCCTTTGGGCACTTTGTTGTTTGCTCTTACTCTTCATCCCTTGGTTAAATGAATTACGGCGCAATGTGAGCTTGAACTGCAAGCCTGGTACTTGGATGATGGTACCTTGATTGGAGATACTCTTATGGTTGTAAAGGCTTTGAAGATCATTCAGGAGTACGGGGTTGAAAGGGGATTGCATTTGAATATAGCCAAAACAGAACTATTTTGGCCCTCTCCAGACCCTAGAGCTTTAGTTCCAGGCATTTTCCCTCCGAATATTAGTAAGCTAGCTAAGGGTGTGAAGCTTTTGGGTGAGCCGGTCAGCCTTGATGCTCAATTCAATAAAGATTTGGTTGTTAGCAAAATGCGCAAGACTATGGCTCTCATTGATGTTGTAGAGAAGTTAGAAGACCCACAAGGTGAATTGCTTCTGTTTCGGAATTGCACTGGTGTTTCGAGACTTTATTTCTCCTTGAGAACAACTAGACCTGAATTTCTACAAGAAGCTCAAGACTTATTTGATCCTCGCCTGTTTCAATTCCTTAGACACACCATTACTGGGGACGGTCCTGGCTATGGGCCCCTTCAGCAAAGGCTTCTACTTTTCCTTTCAAACATGGCGGTATGGGTGTGTACACTATACAGGATACCAAACATTATTGTTTTCTTGCATCATGTTTACATACCCTTGAGTTTCACAGCTTATGTATTTCAAATAAGAGAAAATATCCACAGTGTTACGAATATTCCGCAAATGACTTTTTGACAACAAGTTTTTGTAATGTTCGCTGCAGAAACGTGGAATCTGAGAAACTGTGGTGCTCATGGATTGTATGCTCATTTCCTATCAATTTGTCATGTTTTCAACCAATTTCTTGGTATGCTAATGAAGATTAACTGAAATAGGCTTAACGGGTGAAGTTGAAGTGATCCAAAGAACTGCAGCGATATATATGGCAACAAACTAACATAAGACCTTTTCAGTTTTAGCTTATTTAACATCCTTAGAGAACTTCAAAGGTTCAACGCCTTTTGTATTCTAGATGCTCCACCAGCCGCTCCATGAATAAGGATGTTGATTGCCTCGCTTTTATGATTTAGTGGTAATTGAGTCTAATGTAGTTTTGTTTAATCTCATGTACTTTGATTAGCAAATAAAGGAAATGTTCAAGTTAGTTATGCTAGTACACGGATGGTGGAAATGCAAAGATATTTCCATTAATTAAGCACATGACAAACCTCTTTTGCTTCTACACATAATACGTGTTTTCCTTTGCTTTAGAAAACATGGTGTTGGTTGAGAACGTTTTCGGTTAAGAATGTTTTTTGTTGTATTTGGAAAATATTGGTTTTCATATATGATTTAATTAAAGAAAAATATGACCGTTGTAATAAAGTCGTTATCTCGTCTCATATTGATACGATCGGCCGTGGTTGAGCCGATAACGGCTAGTCTCATACAACGACTCTTATTCCACTTCCTATAAACTTCAAACGATTTCAGCTCCAAAACCACAACTTTTCTATCTTAATCTTTCATACTCAAACTTCTGTAAAAAAAAAATCTCAAAAAAATGTCTACTAGAATTCGTGGTTCTAAATTTACTCAAGAAGAGGATTTAGCTATCTATGAGGCCCACATTTTTCATAGTATAGAAAATCTTACGCGTGATCAAGCCATGTCGTACACGTCTATTTGGCAGAACATTTTTATATTGTTCATTTCTGGAAAAGGGGAACCCCGAAAACCGTGATGCTCATGGATTGTATGCTTGTTTTCAATCAATCTTTCATGCAGTCAAGCGATTCCTTGCTAATATAGCGCCCCAAAATCCTGCTACTTACTAATCCAAGAGTTCGAACTTCATAATGAGGCAATAACGATCTAAATCATATACTTTATCTTCTAAAGAGAAACCTGATACAAAACTTAACCCAAAACCAACCCATACACTTTGATATGACATAAATGAAAATCTCTCAAGTGATATGAATACATTAATGTGTTGTTTTACAAACTATCAAAACATCACATTCATAAAAGATATAGACACACATCTCTAATATTTAAGCTACGAGAACCCTAAATCAATAACCCAACTTCAATCACCTCTATCCAATTCATCTACTTCATCTGTAGTTTCCATCTCAGAAAGCTTAATTTGCATACTCAATTCATTAAAACCCTAACCCGTGAAACTCAATTTCCTAAAGAAACCAAAAATAAACCTCATAAAACCCTTTCTACTCTAATTAACAACAAACCAATCTACAATCGATTCTAAATCACAATAATTTCATACAGAAAACATCAATCAAATTACCATATATCTTTCTTCCTTCAGAGTTCAATCGGCTTCATAAATCACCACCTTCTTCCTCGAATCATCAAACTAACAAGATTTACATGAATATCTCATATAAAAGAACTCAACTCTCTGAGATTGAAATTAACAGGGAGGAGAAAAGGGAGAACAAAAAGAAGAAGAAAGAAGAAGAGAAGAGAAGAAATAAATTTCTCCTTAAACGAATGGAATATACGAAGGCACCGACTTGATTTGATAAGGGAATACACTTGGTGCTTAGAGTAGAAAATTGGCTATCTTGATAACGTCGGTTTATAAAATGACTATTTTACCCTTCACACATCTCAGATGATTTCACCTTCGTTTGGTGTCCGAATGACGCATTCGAGTAGTCCATTTCGGATAACTTTTCGATATCTATCCAATGGTACAAGTTTAATGACTAAACTATTGATAGATTAATTTCTACTAATTTAAATTGATAATTAGTTAATCGAGTCGTTAGCGGCTAAATCATCTCTTGACCGGTCTAATAACGTTAACTTGCTTGCGGGTCTTTACATTCTCCCCACCTTATAATATTTTCATCCTCGAAAATCGACCATCCTTCAGGTATTCAAAACTCCCCACCTTGTAGAAAACTTCCTCACATCAAGATGCAAGTATTGCTCATACTTACAAACACGCCAAAATTAACTCATTCCAAATGAATTTGAAAGAATATGAAATGAAACACAAATTTATATGTCCTTCTACAACTAAAATCTAAAATTTGTAGTTCTTGTTCGGTAGACTAATTTCTGTTTTAATAATAAAGTTTCTATATGAATCTTTAATCTATCAATCAAAATATCAACCTCAGCTATACTAATTTAAACACTAACAAATAAATAAGTCTATGTTCTTCACACTAATTTTTCTATCTCAATAAATTGATAGCTCTACGCATAAGTCAAGGTACTCAATAAGTTTCTATATATTAACTTCACCATTTTTTCTAGTATCGGATTGTATAAGTGTTCATACTTATCATACTAATTATTCTCTAATCTTTATTAGCTTTCCAAAACATAAAATAATTAGTTTAACCTACAATTTTTACTTCATAATATACACATAGCAAGAAAACAAATAAATCAACCAAGAAATTCTTTTAGTGATTAAGATTATCTCACAACGCAATCCCGGTTCTAAACTAATCTAGTTCACCATCTGATACTAACTATTCCTATTGTCGCCCAAGTAAGATCTAATAATGGGCTCTGATACCAAGTTTGTAGCGCCCCAAAATCCAGCTACTTACTAATCCAAGAGTTCGAACTACATAATGTGGCAATAAGGATCTAAATCATATACTTAAGCTTCTAAAAAGGAACCTGATACAAAACTTAACCCAAAACCAACCCATACACTCTGATATGACATAAATGAAAATCTCTCAAGTGATATGAATACATTAATATGTTATTTTACTAACTATCAAAACATTACATTAATAAAAGATATATACACAACTTCTTTAAGATTTAACCTACGAGAACCCTAAATCAATAACCCAACTTCATCACCTCTATCCAATTCATCTATTTCATATGTAGTTTTCATCTCAGAAAGCCTAATTTGCATCTTCAATTTATTAAAACCCTAACCCGTGAAACTCAATTTCCTAAAGAAACCAAAATTAAACCTCATACAACCCTTTCCACCCTAATTAACAACAAACCCATCTACAATCGATTCTAAATCACAATAATTTCGTACAAACAACATCAATCAAATAAAACCCTAATTTAAATTACCATCTTTCTTCCTTCAGAGTTCAGTCAGCTTCATAAATCATCACCTCCTTCCTCGAATCATCAAACTAACAAGGTTTCCATGAATCTCTCACATAAAAGAACTCAAATCTCTGAGATTGAAATTAACGGAGAAGACAAAAGGGAGGACAAAAAAGAAGAAGAGAAGAGAAGAGATGAATTTCTCCTCAAACGGTTTTGGGATAAAATCAATGGAAAATATTAAGGCACCCACTTGATTTGATAAGGGAAGACGCTTTGTGCTTAGAGGAGAAAAATTGGCTGCCTTGATAATGTCGTTTTATGAAATAATTATTTTACCCTTCACACATCTCAGATGATTTCACCTTCGTCTACAACGCCTAACCATTTTGCGCTGCAGAGTTGATTCCAGATTGTGTTAACCACTTTGCGATGCAGAGTTGATTCCAGATTCTGTTCAAGAAGTTGCTCGAACTAATATGGAAATGAGGATTTTCGCCACACTTTTGTCACAGTTTCTTGGTTGAATCTTAAATCTCGGTTCTCCATGACGTAAGGCTAAGAAAAATGGCTGAACTATGTAATGCCTTAATGATAGAGAGAGTTGTTGTGAATTATGGGATATTCATTGATATTGCATGTTTTTCCAAGTCAATAAATGAAAACTTTTGAACGGATTATTCTGACCTTTCTGATCTGGGGCTAAATAGGTTCTCAATATACATGGTCCAATATGCAATTAGATAATGATGTCATAAGAACTAGATTTGACAGAGCATCACAAAGATTTTAAAGTAATTGGTATTGTTGGTTCTGATCGTATTACAATTTTTTTGGAGCAACTCCAGTCACGCGAGTATAACTAAAGAGTAAAAACTAATTTATTTTTTGGTTATAGTCCGTGTAAAACGCAGCGATTGAAGAGTATACCAAATAATAGACGTTCATCCAGATGTCCGCCTGATTTAGTTTTGTACACGGACGTTCGTCCAACTGTCCGCTTGCCATCAAACGTTTATCCAAATATCCGCCCCACTTAATTTTCTACAGGGACGCTCATCCAGATGACCGCTTTCCATCAAACATTCTCATATCCATACGCTTGATGCTCGACTAAATTTGAGTTTGGTCCGGATTTGAGACCAAATTGGGTCCCAAACCCTCGAAAATCTGGACCACAACCAAATTTACTCACCCCACTGTGATTGCTTTTGGACTGGCCAAAGAGTAAATATAGGTTTGGTCCACCTTTTGTTCGCGTGATTGTGGACGCTCTTAGTAACTAATCCCCAATCTCCTCAAGGTAAAAAACCTAGGTAATTTAAGTATTTTTTAAAAGCTCAGCATCACATGAGATAATAAAAATAAAATAAAATTACGACACTGATGTCAAGGATGCGCCACATTATACGCAAACTAATAAAATAAAAAATGTCAAATCCCTGAATAGTATGCCTTTGACCAATCAGAATGCTAGTTTATTCGACAAGTAAAAGCTGACCTCGACATTGAATATTAGCAGAAGATTCAAGAGGACTTTTATTCTCAAAAGTTCAAATAGGAGTTCATCAAAAGTTATGATAATAGAAGAGCGAATTTTAATCATATGTCCTTCTTAAAATTGAATAATGGACAATGGTTTGACAATTGAACACTGTTAGAGCACTGCTCGCACTAGTACAAAAAGTATCCTAGGCCACAGTTGGACACTGTTTCCATAGATCTTTAGCCATGGATTTTTTTGTTCTAAAACCGTTATGGTAGGAGGTGTTACAATATGGTACCTTTTTGGCTACATAAATTTTTAGCGACTATTTTACATGGTTTTCCATAGCCATACCCCTATAACCGTGACTATATGGTACTCATTATTTCTTGTGTAGTGAAGTATTTCTCGTATAACCATGGTCATAAGATCTTTATAGAAACGCAACTTAAATTTTACGTGTCTAGTACTTACCTTAAAGTCATGGGGATTAAGTATAACCATGGCCTTCACAACCATTCGGACACGCAAATTTCATTTTAACACAGCCAGTTCATGACTTCCTGTTACGCTGAAATATAGCACCATGGCGATAAACTTTCTAAAAACACACAACTATTTTTAATGTGGCTATTGTTTACCTTTGAGACATAGTAAATCTACTAAACTATGGCAATAAATTACTAATGGACACCGAGTATGGTTTCTAAGTGGCTATTATATACCCTAAAGCCACATGGATTTGTTTTAACCATGGAAATCCTTACCATTTAGACACACAAAAAATATCTTAACGTGACCCATTCATGACTTGTAGTTTCGTTGAATCTGTAGTGCCATGGCCAAAAAAATTCTTAAAAAACATCTAATGTTTTCAATGTGTCTACTAGTTACCTTTTGGACATCTGAAATCAGGTAAACCATAGCGCTAAACTTTCCCAAAATGATTTTAATGTGGATAATATTAAACTTTTAGCTACCATGATAGATCATATTATTAATCACTGATACTAATTTATCACCATTAAAATTGATCCAAAATCTTTTTATTAATCATATGAGGAACATCATACATCTTAGATAAGTTTAGCAAAACTCTGTGAATAAAGGAGATTGTCTCATATCCGCTCCCATGGGAGCAGATCTGAGCCGGCATCGGTTTAGAGATTACTGGTTTCTCTTATCGCGTGAAAGAGAAAGGAGTACCGACGGAGTTTGGTTGTATTAAAATGATCTCCTCATTTACTTTTATTTTATTTTATTAAGTATGCATTTTTATTTCACGAGCTGCATACTTCTTATTATCGATCTTCAATACGACAAAAATCTAAAAAGTACTTATATATAAAATCTAAAAACTATTATCGACCATCGACCTGACAAAAATCAAAAAGAAATATGAAGGAATGAGGATGTACAAATAATGTGAATGAATGTAAAAATTATTATCGACCTTCGATACGACAGAAATTCGTAAAAATACACAGGTTAGAATGAATCAAACAATGAGAATAAATTCGAACATATTTTTGAACTTCGGCCTGACATTAATCCAAAAATACAAATGAATGAGAATGATTCTAAATAATGAGAATGGATCTGAAATTTGTTATTGATCTTTGATATTACCAACAAAACCTACACTGAGACCCAATATCTATATTCGTGACTAAAACTATGACTAATGACATTTAGGATCCAAAACTACACTTAAACCTTCAATTTACCATTATGAATCAAAATCAACACTGGGACCCTAATCTACCATTGGGACTCAAACTCTAACTCATTGAAAAGGAAATTTTTTTATGGACATTTTGCTACGTAAAATTAATAAAGTACTACCTCGATGCATATCCTCGGGACCTGATGAACTTAAAAAATAATAATAGCGTCATACTAAATGTGTTATCAAAATAGGCCTTATAAGCAGCACCGCAACAATCACCATAAAAATTACTCCCTCCGTTCCAATTTAGATGATGTTGTAGAGTTTTTTACGGAGATTAAGAAACATCAAACAGAGTAAATTTTTTCCAAATCTGCCCATATTAATACCTTCCTAAAAAATTTAACATCCTAGTTTTTTGTTTCTAGATTCTACTATAAATTATGAATCCCCATATAATTTCACTTGGGATGACTAAATATCCTAAGATAATAGTGAATAGATTTAAAATCTTAAATTAGATTAATTATCTCTCACTGATAATAAGGACAATGAATGTTATGTTGTGATTCCAAAGCAGGGGTAAATCAGTAAGAATTTAAAGAAAATAGCTAAACTATCATCTATTTTGGAACATACAAAAAACTCTAAAACATCATCTAAAGTGGAACGGAGGGAGTACTTGTTAAAACACGAGCAAAATATTTCAGAAGTTGTGCATGCAAAATTGAGATGAATTATGGTTTAGCTAATTCGAGTACCTTATTACTTTAACTTCTAACCTTTTCTTTTCAAAACTTGAAAAGCACTTTGAATCCTCTCTATTAATCATAAATTCAATGGCAGCAAGTCCTCTTCAATTGGATTCACGCCCAAGTTCTTGTCCAAATCCACGACTAACTGGTACCCAAATTGTGTCTAACAAAACATAACGTTATGGATACATAAACAAACCAAAGTGGCTAAAAAAGTTCACTTTCCGCCACGGGGGATTAGGTGTGTCTAGTGCCAATCAACACAGTAGTCACATAAATAATTTGTCAGCGTGGCCATACACTCATCTACGACTACATGTCATGGGTTTAGACTTAAACCCATGACCAAATGATGCTCTTTGGCTACAAATCATGAGTTTGAACTTAAAATCATGACCAAATGGTGCTCTTTGGCTACATGGTAAACTAAAACGTGGCTACAACAACACTTCAGCTTTAATTATGATACGTAGCCACGCAAATAACCCAAAGTGTGGCCTATGTGAATATTTGTACTAGTGTCGTTTGACTCGCAAGCGTTTCTATCTCAAGCTTGTTTGTCAAGTTTATTTGATCAAAACTATATACTTGATTTCTAGTCTACTTATAACTATGTCTCGAATTAGGATAGAATGTATAGTCGAGCTTTAGACTTCACGACGTTCACCAATTGAAGAAGAAGATCTACTGAGGAGCTTGGAGGAACTTCATCAACAAAAGGTATATGGAGACTAAAACTTATCTATCACTCATAAGTCTATCCTATTTTCTAATCTAATGAGACTAAGTCGTATAGCTATATAGACTTTTACATTATACACATTTGATATTTCGAGTCGAGTTTATCTCGATTATCTATTTCTCGAAATACGTGTTGGAAGCTATTTGCTTTATCTATGTTCATCATATTCTTGACGAGTTTAGTTGGAGACAACTTATTTGTTGGAAACTAAATATTAAGTCAATAGATGATCATGTGAAAATTACCTTGAACATCTTATATGATTCGTGTGAGACAGCCATTTGATGTTAGCTTGGGAAGTTTCGTATTGATCATTCGATCACTTGAAAATTACCTAAAGCTAATGGTATGTATGAGATTACCATTATCTCTTCTAAGGATGTTTCAATAATTGAAATGAGAGTTTAAAACGATTACCCATGTATAGATACAACACGGTATGCATATCCAATATGTGAACGTTATTGTGATGATTCAGGTCCGGAACTCTTGTTTGCGTACCTAGTATGCGAACGAGTTTACCTGAGTTGGGTCTGGAACGGTTGTTTACGAACCGGGTTTGCGAACGCTTGACTAGGCCAAGGTATGGAGCTGCTGTTCGCATACCTAGTTTGCGAACACATTGGATAAAATCGGTTATGTATGATTCTCATACTCATGAACTAAAATATTTATTATTTAAGGAATGCAAATTAATTTTGCAAACCGTGACTTAATGTTCATGAATTGATTCTTGTATAAGTACTTTGTATGATTACGAATCAATATGATTTCGTTTCAATTTGTTCATGAACATTTCTATGAGATAGTGAACAATTGAACAACTCTATTTGAAACACAATTGGATTCATTTGATTATCTATCATGATTGATTGTCATTATATTTGATCTAGAAGTGTTAGATGAATACGGCTAAGTAAAAAGTGTTCATATGGCTAACTTTGGTTAACTATTATTGAGCCAACCCAATATACACGTTTAGGTACGGTTACCCATATCTATATATATAAGTATATTTCATTTGTGTGTAACAAGCTAAGACCATCTAACAGTGAAGATTGATTGCTTAATTTCTAAGAAGACTTAGCTTGAATCTTGAATCAGGAGTTCATCTAATGGTGAATATTGAATGCTTTGTTACTAAGCTATCTTAGATTTGATTGCAAGCAACTCTGATTTGAAAGACTATATAAGGGAGAACTCTACCAACTGGAAAACCTAATCCCGACACTTTCCTGTGTCATAGTTGCAAACTAGAGTCGATTCTCCTTTAACCTAGGTTTTTCCAAAATCATTATTAGGTTAACGACTTGAAGACTTGATTTGGGATTCGTGAAGCCAGATCCAACTATTTTCTCTATAGTTGCGTATTCTGATCTTACTTGTTCTATCGTATTGAGTTTTATATTTTCTAAGATTTACTCGAGATTTATCTCCGATATGTAAGATGTAAAAATTAATCACAACAGTTCTTCATCTCAGACTCTTGTGATTCCGCAATAAGTTTTTTTGTTAATCAATTAGGTTATTGTGAGGTGATTGGTATTTCTAGGTTGCTCTTCGGGAGTATAAGTCCGGGGTATTAGTTGGTTCATGTTCACCTTGAATTTTGTATCAAAAGACGGAACAAAAAGAATAAAGGATAAACATATCTGTGGGAGCCAGATTTGTTTATAAGTATTCGACTTTGGGTCGTAGCAACTCTTAGTTGTGGGTGAGATCAGCTAAGGGAATCAAGTGCGCAAAATCCGGCGTGGTTCTAGAGGCGCAAGGAACGCGACTGTACCTTAATCGGTGTGAGACTTGGTTAGGTCTCAACTACATTCCAGTCCGAAGTTAACTTGTAGTAGGTTAGTGTCTGTAGCGGCTTAATATAGTGTGGTGTTCAAATCTGGACTAGGTCCCGGGGTTTTTCTGCATTTGCGGTTTCCTCGTTAACAAAATTTCTGGTGTCTGTGTTATTTCTTTTCCGCATTATATTTGTTTATATAATTAAAATATCACAAGTTGTGTGTAGTTCAATCACAGTTGATAAATCCGACCTTGTTTGTTGGATATAACTTGATTGAAACTTGGGCATTGGTATTTGGTACCGTCCAAGTTATTTCTCATATCAATCAGGCTCACGGATTTTTATCTGTTCGATTTGCCGATTGTATTGAGAAAGAGAGATAAAGCTCTTTGATATATTTCTTGATTGAGTCTCACTTTTAAGTTGGTGCTCTCGAAATTATATTGGAGTTTAGTCCATACCGATTTCCGAATGAATTATTGGGTGTGGTTGTTATACCCCCGTTTTTTCAAATGCAACTTGAAGACCTTGTTGTCACTCATTTTAGTTCATTGATTACTAAATCATCTCTAAGATAATTTTTAATATAACGAAACCACTATCATGCAAAGATTATTTCACCATTTAAAGTTGAATATGTCCCTCACAAGCATATTCAGGATAATGTTGTGATTTTCCACGAGCTTCCTGGTTCACACAATAAAGAGAATGCAAGATAGATATATCATGGGTCTGAATTGGACATGTCCAAAGCTTTCGACAGAGTTGAGTAGTCTTTTTTAATTGATATTCTTAAATGTTGTGGTTTCTGGTGTAATATAATTTACCAATGTATTAGCACCACTATCATATTCATTTTTTATTTCAAGCCATTTCCAGATAGCTCCTTAATAATGAAGCTTCTTATCTCATCGATGGCATCAAGGTCGGCAAGGAGGCTCCAAGAATTTCCCACCTCCCCTTTGTTGATGATTGTTTAAATTTTTTTAGTAAAACCTCACATTCAGAGGCTAATAATCAAATCTCTTTCATTAAAGACTTTAGTTCTTGTTCAGTGATGAGTGCCAAATATTGCATATTTCTATACCTTTTTATTGGCAATTAACTCATCTTTTGCGCTTTAAAATCATATATTATCCCAAATTCTGTGTTTTCATTGTTTTCAAGAATAAATACTTGTACTAATTAATTTTGTGTTTTTAGGTAGTAAATAAAGCTTGGATGAATGAAGAAGCCAAAAGAGCAGAAAAGTAGAGACAACGGAAGAGAGATGACAAAGCTCCCGCTAGAAGGTAGTGAAGAATGCCGTTTGCACCTCCTCCGCAAGTGAAGAATCTTGTTTACAAGACCCAAAACTAGGTGTGGGATTGAAATATTAGCTTTGAAGAAGCATTGGGCCTGAGGAGGTGAAAGAACCCTAACCCATATCCAAACCCGAGACATCAACGTTGGATGCATCTGTCATACACTCTAGCCACCCCTCTTTCTCTCCAAAGTTGACCAGAAGAAAATATCTTCCCCATTTCTTCTATTCTCTTACAGTACCAGCACCATCACTTCACCTTCATCCCTCCATCAGTCAACTCCATACCCGACCAACTCTGAGCACAACCACTCTACCAGCCACCCTATGCAATTAGACCTTTAATCTCTATCTCTCTCAATCTTATCTTTTCATTTGTCAAAGAACAATAACCCTAAAAGCTATGATTGAGAGAGATAGAGTTAGGGTTACCTTCAATAGCAAAAGCAAACATCAAATCAAGAGTTGCAGAGATGAATCAAAGTAGGGGTCTATCATAAATCGTAATTTGAGTGGGTGGGTACTCTCCAATTATCAAGTTTAAGGGATTGAGTGAAATTGTGTATAAATAGGAGGAGATTGTAGAGAGAAAGGCATGCCCGGATTAGCCGTTGCACCAAGATGTAGTAGTTATGTTTGTTTTCAGTGTTATCATCATGTTTTAATTCAATAACTAGGGTTTAGATGAAACCCCGACTCTCTGTTATGTTATTCATACTGTTTATGTTACTCTTGAATGTTTAAATTGTTTTAAGATAGAAATGAATCTTAGTACGTCAACATTTTGCTTTCACAGTGTATGCCATGTATCCATTGTAGTTAGAATCCCACTGTGTTGATTATGCTGCAACTCAAGCTGAACAAGACTGTTATTGATCCTTAGACTAATTGTACCCTTAGAAGACAGTTAGTGCTTTGGAAAGATACCTTAGTTGTGATTGAACTATCCATTGGTGAAACAACTTAGGTAAGTGGTAGACTTGACACTTCTCCCTTGTCTGTTACAATACTAGTATCCTCGTTATCATTACTTTGCATTCTGTTTTACTATCTCAGTCATTACCATCACCTAGACGTATCGGAAAACAACCCCCCTTTTTGGTTACTCTTGTCTCAAATCAGTTTTAGTAAGACCGTAGCTTCAACTCACACCCACCTTGTCCCTGAGGATCGACCTGTATTTGCACTATATACATCAAGACACCGTGCACTTGCAGTTAGACATAGTCGTAGGCTTCTTTCAAGTCCTACCAAGTTTTTGGCGCCGTTGCCGGGGACTCGGTAGCGGTGTAATTGATTCTTTGGTTCCGCTTTACTGATTTTCAGTTTATTTTTTTTGTATATACATATCTGGTTACTAAAATTTTCCCTTGAGCATTATCAGGTGCTCATAAATTTACGACAATAGGAGAGGAGCGAGTTTGTTGTGGTGACCAACGCCCGGCTCTGTCCCGACGATACTAGAGGAACTACCACAGAAGCTACACAAAAATTATCAATATTCAGTTTAGCAAAGTTTTCCACCGGATGCGCACCGCAGGTAAGTTTCTAGACACTATAAAAAATGACGTCTCTTCTTTGTAATTGCTTAGCCTGAATGGTTTTGATATTGGGTTAGCGACCGAGATTCATATTTTGTTGACAAATACGAGTTGGCCTCTCGTTAGTTAACATATTTTTATTGCCATAATCCAGTAGAAACCCAGTTCAGGATTGATAGACGTCACAACTCTCTGCCATTGTCATAGTAGCATCCTTTTTAATTTTTCTTGTTAGTTTTTGTTAGTGTAATCTTGTAGTGTGTGTTGCGTTTAGCCCTAGTAGCTTAGATATAGTTTTTGCATAATCCAGTAGGTAATTATATTTTTGTTAGTGTAATCTTGTTGCATTGTATAATCCAATAGGTAATTATATTTTCTAGATCTTCTTGTATATATGTGTGCTTATCCAATGTGACATCAACTGAAAATGTTGGATTCTAGCCTTGAATAATGAAGCTCTAATCTTGCTTTCGCCGACGTACCGTAATCTCCACCCTTTTCTTTACTCAACATAGTTTCTCATGGTATGTTTCTGTTTAAATTCTTATCATCTGTCGAAACATTGAGGACAATGTTAGATTTAAGTGTGGGGGAGTGTTTTGCACATAGATTTTTTAGTCTTTTGCATTTAAAAAAGAAAAAAAAAATTCAAAATTTGCATAAAACCTCTAACTTTTAAAGATTTTAGAGTCACTAGCATGTTTCTAGCTATGTTTACATAGAGAGTCTGACCGAAATAACTGAACTTGGAAGTACTGGAGCACAATCGGGTTTCTTTGTAGTTAGAGCGTTAAAGTTAGATTTAACCATGCCGGTGGGCGAATTAGGTGCTGCAAAGATATTCGGTACTAGAATTGTGATCACCCTTAGTGGAGACTACCTATTTTACATCAAGCGAGGCACCGACCTTCAATTTTTGTGACTATATAAAAAGTCCTTTTAGAGTGTGTGTCACCGTACGTAAATTCCGGGTAGGAATGGTGAGATACCCAACTTCGCACCACTTTCAACACTATTTTTGATCTCTTGAATGCTAATTCTGTCAATCATGAGGATGACGTCTAAAGATGAAAACTCCTTCTTGTAGTTTGATTTGCAGTTAGCACAATTATCTCTCTCTCGACAACATCAACAGATCCATAGAAATACATCATCATCAACCAGCAGCGCGACATCAGTAGATTTGAAGAAAGTTGAAATAGTCCAAGGTTTGTATGCAACAATACAAGGAAAAGAAAAAGTCTTATTCAAAAGTGAAAATACCATACAAAAAGCATAATTCTATACACAAGTGAAGACTTATCTTACAAGAGCAAAGAAAAACAGAAAAAGATGAGAATTAGTGAAGTTTATGAAATCAAGACAATACAGGTTGTGAAGAATTAAGTGATAAAGTCCTTCATCCATGGCTTTAGTAGTTTTATTATTCATTTTGTTATTTTCAGTTTGTCATCTTATCTAAAAAAAAAAAAAAACAAAATATTATTACAGTTTGTTTTTAGTTTTGTTTAATAACCACCATGGTAAAGAAGAAATTTAAGAGGAAAATTCAAGCAACAAGGAAATTGAAGAGAAAAATCCGAAATTTTCAAGGTTCTACGAAGTCAGAAGTTCATCATCAACAGTTGAAGAGCAAAGATTGAAGACGTTTCTATGGATGTTGTGAGAGTGGTGTTTATTGCCGATCAGATGTGAAGGTAAGTGAGTACTCCCATCCTTGCTAATGATTAATTTCCTTTCTTAGAGATCATCAGAAAAAGATTCATTTTTTTCTGTGGAGTCTCCAGAAATTATTTCGGAAGGTTGTCCTTCCCACCATTCAACGTGTGCAGGATTTCTCTCTTTATTCCTGTCTGCACACATGAGAGACTAAAAAAGCGGTCTTTTTAAGTGCAATTATCATAAAACCCTATTAGTGAGGCAGAAGTCGAGGCTTGTGATCACTATCGAACCCGTATTCTTTCATATGGTATGGTTATTTCTCTCTCAACTCTTAAGGATGAGAATGCGTTCTTTAGTAGTTCTAACTTCATATTACTAGCATGCAGAAACTCTATGTCCTAATAGATGATAGACACATTTTTGTGTCTGATTTAATCTCAATTGCATATATTGTTAGTGCTCGATTTTGTATTTATTATGGATTTTTGTGTCTTTGTAGGTGTTTTTGGAGAAATAAGATTTTGCGGCGAAATTGGCTCGAAAAGTGGTTTTTGCGCTTTTGGGAGAAAACTACTAAAGGAATCCCTATTTTGGATAAGGGATACCTCATTTGATAAGGGGCACTCCACCGTTGTTTGCACCCGAGATATGCTATTTGGACCCCATGGATAAGGGCACACCGGCTGCTGGATATGGGGCTGCCTTTTTCTTCTTCATTTTCCGAGAGCAGAATTTGGCGGGAAACCTCGAGTTCAAAACCTGCGAAAACCTGGATTGAAACTGGCAAGATTTTCTTGCGTATTTCTCGGAGGTTTAGATTGGTATTGGCCTATAACGATTAAACGGGGTTAAGTGGTGGACTTGGATGCGTTTAAAAAGGAGATTTTATCTCAAGTTCGTAAACAGGGAAGTAGAAACTATTTACGGTAACATAAAGAGAATCTCGGTTCTGTTTTGGTTATATATATAAGAATATATTCTGTGAGACTAGATCATATCGGGAGGATACATCAGAGCCGCGTGAAGGAGTTAGGGAGAGTTTTGGAGGCTAGAAAACGCGTGCAACAGAGAAGAAAAAGGGATGAAAAAGTCCGAGACTTTTGGTCGAGACCTTAGGGGGTAGTTGCAAAGAAGTTTAGGAGTTGCAGAGACGATTTCACAATTCACAGGCACGAGGAAGAAGAAGAACACACAACAACACTTAAGGAAAGTCGTAGAATCCGTGGCCTTTAGTTTCAAATTTAATCAATTTGTATGATTCCGTAACAATTTTTCCAACAATTAATCGAATTCGCAATGATTCGAGTTAGGGTTCCTATGTAATGGTGACTTATGTAACAATTATATCATTACAAAGTCATTCGCTTTAGTAGTTTTCTCTTGTTTTTCACCCTTTTGAGCTATGAACACCTACTTTGAGCACGTGAATAACATGAAAAGCTAAACCCCTTAGTCGAGGCGACGGAGGAAGCCATTGTTCCATGAAGAGTGGTATATTTCTATTTTAATTAATTTTTGCAATTTCTTTTATGATTATTTGCATGGAACTAATATTGGAAAATTGATTTTTATTGAATGATTGTGATTCGTTTTGATGGAGCATGCTTAGTTTAAGACTTTTGATGTTTCATGCTTGATGTATACAATTGTTACTTCGAAAATATACTAGAGGCAATAAATTAGAATCACTTCAAACGTAAAGAATTGCATGAATATTGATTAGATTGAATCACTTAATTGGTCAATGGTGGAATCCTGAGTCTCGGTGCTTTTTATAATCTTGATAACAACTTCGTAAGTTTTCTATTGAGTTTGAATCTAAAATTAAATCTTCACAAGTCTGAGTGAACGACATTCTTACTACCACTTTATACAACTTGTTAAAATCACATCAATTTTTGGCGCCGCCGACGCGGACTTGTATTTAGGTTTTAGGTTTTAGAGTTATTTCTATTTTTATTTTTTATTATTTTTTTTGTTTGCTTTTACGCCTTTGGTATTTTTTTTGATTCTTTTCAGATTTGGAGCGAAGCTACAAGGATAGAAAAAGTGCTATAAAAGGAAAGCATCGCCAAAGAAGGAAAGAAAAGAGGAGTCCAAGGAGTGAAGAAGATTTTGTATATAGTTGTTTTATTTATTTTTGGAAACTGTATTAGGGTTTGCTTTGTTGTAATTTTTCTTTTTCTTTTTGGACATTTTTATTTTTGGACACTTTTTGGACTTGGACATTATTTTTAAAACCCTAAGGAAGGGTTAAAAATTAAATAAAACTGTTTGCAGGGAAGGACGACAGTTACGATACTGTCTCGGCCCCTCGGGTTCGTCACACCGACATAGGAGTGGTGAGCCCGAGTCGACTTCAACGGTTCATCGCCCGTCAGCACGGGAGGTAAGACTCTATCCACCCACGAATCCCCTGTCAGTGGGTTTAATTTTGTGTGACAACTCACACCCCTGCAAATAGAATGTCGAACTGGTATTACAATAGCCAATACAACGAATATCCGACTGTTTCAAAATGGACGTTACTACTTTGACCATAGTATGAATAGTGGTTGGGAACATCAGCCTTTTCAAGGTTATGGCTCATACCATGATGAGCCCAATTACTATCCACACACGCACGGGTCATACAAGCAAAATTCTTATATTTCTCCTTTAGAAGAGTCTCTCAGGAAATTAGAGGAGTCGACACGCAAGTTAGCTAAGATGAATAACTTAGTTTATGACGAAAGAGAACTTTCTTTAGAAGAATCCCTCAAGATGATAGTGGAGACGAACGAAAGAATTGCTCGAAATAATCTAGATTTCCAATACAGTGTTTCCAAAAATACCCTTGAAAATGAGGATAGTTATTTGCATAATCAAGATGACGAGGATAAAATTGGTAACACTAATTGTTTAGATGAGGTTCAACCATTTTTATGTTATTATAATGATGATTATGATGAGGATAGTGCTGATGAAGAATTTGAAATAAGTAGGCATAGTGATCAGGAATTTGTTACTCCAATTGAGCTTAATAATGATAATGTTTCTAGTTCAAATCCAAATAATTTTAACAATTATTCACCTATTCAAAAGGACGAGGATTTGACTAGAGATATCCTCGTTTTAGACGATGAAGTATTTCCTTTTGATTACGAAGCTAATAATGGTTTAGAGGAACGAGTCTATTTTGAGAATATTGTTTTAGAGTCTAGCGATTTAGAAACATTAGTCTTAGACAAAGAAAATGAACTCGTAGAGATAAGTGAGGATGAACCTGACTTAGAAGAATCAATTGACCATTTTCAGGAATCGATGACCTTGAAATTAGGGAAGTTGTGACTAGTCTTCCTAGAGACACTGAAAACTCTAAGTTTGGGGGTGATTATCATTCTCCATGTGCCGTAACTCTTAGAAAGGTCCCTCACTTCGGACTTGACATATGTGCCTCAACCATTTTACAAGATTATCTTCATACACGTTTTCCTGAACCTAGTGATGTCCATAGGGAAGTTCAGTTGTTAGAAACCCATCCTCTGGTTGATGTGGTTTATTCAGGCTATGATACCAGTTGACCTTGTTTTCCCACCAAATATTTTTGAACCAGTGGGAACGTATAAGTTTCAGATGTGTCAATTATTTAGTTTTGAGACTAAACCTAAGTACTTTAGGAAATTAGTATCGACACATTTGCTTAAGATTGACCGCCAGTTTCATCGTGATCAATTGTGTGAGTCAAATTTGATTGACTTTAAGGATCCGCAATTATTCAGGTTATTATTATGTGCTTCTAAGTTCTTATTTGAGTTTTTACAGACTTTACAACCTGAACTGGATCTTAGCTTTGAGGAAATCCAACCCATGAAAATATTTTATTTGGACCCATTTATAGAACCTGAACCTGAACCACATCTAGATGTAGTTGTCTTAGACAGGAAACTAGACAAGGGTGTGCTTTATTTGTTAATTTTCTTAGCATGTTGCAGATTCCTTTTGCTTGTGATAGCTCTATTTGGTTTTGATGACCCACAGAAATTCCGGCTATTACTTTATGATTTTATGAGGTGACTAATCCTTTCTTAGTCTGGCTGAAGACGTTAAACTTAGCACTTCTTGGGAGGTAACCCAATATTCATGCGACACGGTAATATCTTTCCTTATCTCTTTTACTTCAAATGGTAATAGTTTCTCCTTGTTCATGATTTTAATTTTATCTTTAGAACATTGAGGACAATGTTAGATTTAAGTTTGGGGGTATGGGAGAAACTTTTTAGTTGCGATAAATAAACTCCAGAGCCTAGAAATTTATGTTTATTAAGGATGGCACTAACCGATCTAAGTGGATGGAAGCATTTTGGTTGTAGGAGTTGAGGAACCAATCTGATTAGATGGCAACATCTAAAGAGTCTATTCATAAAAGCACAGAGCTCAGGTGTTAGAATTAAAGAAAAAACATGGTAGTTTCGCCATATCTCGTTGAATCCTTTTCACTTCTATTTTTTTGTTTTCTTCAAAATATGTTTGTCTAAGTGATTAGGTGGGGCTCACGATTCAAGTTGTTACCACTGCTAGGGTGAAATAGAGTGATTGAGATATAAAAAAAAAAAAAAAAAAAGAGAAATTGAGACCAGACCATCAGACCAATCGGAATAAATTTAATAAAGTCGACCACTGGAATCCTTGTATATGCCAGTTGTGTTGACCTAGAGTTAGGATTATCGACCACTGGTTCCCTTGTATATGCCAGTGTGTTGATATTAGTCCGAACCAAATATCTCGGTCCATTAGGATAGGTTCATTTTGGCAGTGGCCTTCAAACAGATATGAGAAACACCGTTCACCTTAGTTAACATCAAAACCATCTATGTTTTTCTATATCCATTTCTTAATCTGTCCATGTGATTGGTTGACTCCGGTTATGATGTCCAGAAACTATCTGAGTAGAGATCTCGTGACTTATATATGAATTTTAGTATGCTTGAGTGCAAACTCGTGTACATCAATTGGAATTTCGCATCGGGGTACTTCCTCCTGTAGTCAATAAGTATGCCAACCAAGGAGATTCTTTAGTGCCTTCCAAGGTTCTGCGTAGATAGTTAGGGTCTGGAGTAAAGGTTTTGTGGGTATATCTCTTGTAAACCCTCCCGAGACTATAACTCGGCCACTAGGGCCACCTAGGGGTTTAAAGGCTTGTTGCATACGCTAAATGCAATCGACGATGCCTGCGACAGTGAGTTAGGATTATATTTTCTTGATTTGATTTGCTCGAGGACTAGCAAATAATAAGTTTGGGGGTATTTGATAGACACATTTTTGTGTCTTATTTAATCTCAATTGCATATATTGTTAGTGCTCGATTTTGTATTTATTATGGCTTTTTGTGTCTTTGTAGGTGTTTTTGGAGAAATAAGATTTTGCGGCGAAATTGGCTCGAAAAGTGGTTTTTGCGCTTTTGGGAGAAAACTACTAAAGGAATCCCTATTTTGGATAAGGGACACCTCATTTGATAAGGGGCACTCCACCGTTGTTTGCACCCCAGATATGCTATTTGGACCCCATGGATAAGGGCACACCTAGCTTTGGATATGGGGCTGCCTTTTTCTTCTTCATTTTCCGAGAGCAGAATTTGGCGGGAAACCTCGAGTTCAAAACCTGCGAAAACCTGGATTGAAACTGGAAAGATTTTCTTACGTATTTCTCGGAGGTTTAGATTGGTATTGGCCTATAACGATTAAACAGGGTTAAGTGGTGGACTTGGATGCGTTTAAAAAGGAGATTTTATCTCAAGTTCGTAAACAGGGAAGTAGAAACTATTTACGGTAACATAAAGAGAATCTCGGTTCTGTTTTGGTTATATATAGAAGAATATATTCTGTGAGACTAGATCATATCGGGAGGATACATCAGAGCCGCGTGAAGGAGTTAGGGAGAGTTTTGGAGGCTAGAAAACGCGTGCAACAGAGAAGAAAAAGGGATGAAAAAGTCCGAGACCTTTGGTTGAGACCTTAGGGGGTAGTTGCAGAGAAGTTTAGGAGTTGCAGAGACGATTCACAATTCACAGGCACGAGGAAGAAGAAGAACACACAACAGCACTTTAGGAAAGTCGTAGAATCCGTGGCCTTTAGTTTCAAATTTAATCAATTTGTATGATTCAGTAACAATTTTTCCAACAATTAATCGAATTCGCAACGGTTCAGAGTTAGGGTTCCCTCAGAACGGTGACTTCTGTAACAATTATATCTGTTACAAAGTCGCTGCTTTAGTAGTTTTCTCTTGTTTTTCACCCTTTTGAGCTATGAACACCTACTTTGAGCACGTGAATAACATGAGAGTGGTATATTTCTATTTTAATTAATTTTTGCAATTTCTTTTATGATTATTTGCATGGAACTAATATTGGAAAATTGATTTTTATTGAATGATTGTGATTAGTTTTGATGGAGCATGCTTAGTTTAAGACTTTTGATGTTTCATGCTTGATGTATACAATTGTTACTTCGAAAATCTACTAGAGGCAATAAATTAGAATCACTTCAAACGCAAAGAATTGCATGAATATTGATTAGATTGAATCACTTAATTGGTCAATGGTGGAATCCTGAGTCTCGGTGCTTTTTATAATCTTGATAACAACTTCGTAAGTTTTCTATTGAGTTTGAATCTAAAATTAAATATTCACAAGTCTGAGTGAACGACATTCTTACTACCACTTTCTACAACAATTTAAAACCACATCAATAGCTCCTTGGATGCTTGGGACTCCATTATGCTCTGAAGTTGGAGAAGGTTTTGTGGGTACACCTCTGGTAAACCCTCATGAGACTACAACTCGTCCACTAGGGACACCTAGGGGTTTAAAGGCTTAGTGCATACGCTAAATGCATTCGATAGACCAGCGACAGTGGTATAGTTAGGATTTCTTAATTTCTGTTTCACTTGAGGACAAGTAAAATTCAGGTTTGGGGGTATTTGATGAGTGCCAAATATTGCATATTTCTATACCTTTTTATTGGCAATTAACTCATCTTTTGCGCTTTAAAATCATATATTATCCCAAATTCTGTGTTTTCATTGTTTTCAAGAATAAATACTTGTACTAATTAACTTTGTGTTTTTAGGTAGTAAATAAAGCTTGGATGAATAGAGAAGCCAAAAGAGCAGAAAAGTAGAGACAACGGAAGAAAGATGACAAAGCTCCCGCTAGAAGGTAGTGAAGAATGCCGTTTGCACCTCCTCCGAAAGTGAAGAATCTTGTTTGCAAGACCCAAAACTAGGTGTGGGCTTGAAATATTAGCTTTGAAGAAGCATTGGGTCTGAGGAGGTAAAAGAACCCTAACCCATATCCAAACCCGAGACATCAACGTTGGATGCATCTGTCATACACTCTAGCCACCCCTCTTTCTCTCCAAAGTCGACCAGAAGAAAATATCTTCCCCATTTCTTCTATTCTCTTACAGTACCAGCACCATCACTTCAGCTTCATCCCTCCATCAGTCAACTCCATACCCGACCAACTCTGAGCACAACCACTGTAGTAGCAGGATTTCCCACACTACACCCCTTACTCGATTTTGCTTAATTAATCCATGGAAAGATGTAAGATCAAGAATGTTTATTGATTGAATTCATGAAGTGTTTACACAGGAAAATAAAATTACACTTTAGAAGTTAAAACACTCTTAAACTTTCTCTCTCCTAATGACTTGCTCAACCCTTCCAAAAAAGATCTCTCCTCTTACAGACTCATTTAGCCCTTTATATAGGGTAATACATAGTGGATGACAGCTAAGTTCCCCTTTATTTTCGGGAGTGTCTCGCGAAGTGTCGCAGATGCACAAACATTCACTCTCGCGACACTTCCTAACCCTCGCCAGGTCTCACGTCTTCTTTATGTTTTGCCTGTCGTTATTCATTGCGTTGTTTATTTTAGCTCCCTGCGACTCCCTCGCGACGCCGTCGTTCATTAATCCCGCGAGCCTTGTATGTTGCGATATTATGATCCTACATCTTGCCTCTTTTTCCTTGAATATTGCTTGAAGAGCGATTTAAAGGAAAAATTCATTGTTGTCATATTCCTTGGTTTCAATTGGTGAAGGAACGAGCGAAAGAATACTTTTCTCAAAAAGTACGTACTTGCCTCTATTCTTTTGTGTAGTTCCGAAGCTTCTTTGTAATACATATGCGAAGTGCCATTTCTTGTCTCGGGAATTACAGAAAATAATCAATTTCTTAATTTCTCCGCCTATCAAGAAATACACCGTATATTTGGATTTTACTAAAGTTCTTTCCAAGTCAAGTTTCCTTGGATTTAGCAAAGGATCGCTTACACGTGTCTATATTTACCTATTTTACCGGTGCATTTAATGTTATCCGGTCATAACATTTTTCTCATCTATTTATAGGAGCATCCCTTATGAAAAATTTTCCTTTTCCTTTTCATCTTCTTCATCGTCTGCAAGTGTTCTTCTTCTTCATCGTTCTGCAAGTGTTTGCTTATTGTTGTCTCTTATCGTCTTCTTCACCACCTTAACTATTCCCTATCAGTTGTTACTCTCATGGCGTCCGGGTTTGTTAATTTTGCCACATCCGGCTGATTTTGTGGTTGATCAAATTTGAGATTAGCTTTCTTTGTTGAAATCATACCGGTATGATTAACTTTGTAGTTTTCTTTCTGCCATTGTTGTTTAGCAAGAACCAACCCAGAAATAAGTTTACCGTGAAGGATCCTCTTCTTTCTTTGGGCTCGCCATCGAAATCTACCTCGCAACAAGAATCCCCCGCACAACCAAAGCTCACTCCGCGAGCAAAATCTATGGCTTCAAAAGAAATCCACGCAAGTGACAAGGTATTCAAGAAACATTTATTTTTTATCAACAATACATTGTTGCCTCTTTTTTTATTTAATTTGTCATTCGCAGGATAATAAAACTACATCGGTCATGCTCCCAAAAAGCCTCGCTACTCCAAACCCGTTACTCCCGACGTTCCATTTCCTTCATTCACACCTTCATCTCCTATTGCGAAATCTTCGCAAGATAATTTTGTGCCCCCTTCCCCCTGGTACTACTACCAACGACAATATTTCTATGCCTCAACTCCTCATAGACCAAGTTCCTTATAACTGTCCTACTACAAACGATCTTATACCTTCTCCCCGCTATCAATATCCCCTGCTATTTCTCCAATCACTTCTCTCCCGAAACCTCCTCTTCTCATGAGGTTTCTTTGACAAAGGACGACTCGTCTTCTTTGTTTGAACAAATTCCTCTAATTGCTGAAAATTTGGAGGGGATAGATGTGGCCTTTAAGGTCCTTTTCGATCTCGTGAATGATGCCAAAAAGACTTCTACCGATCTGTCAAATCGAATGTCTCATGCGAGATTTTAAGTAAGCATCTTGGTTACGAGAGGATCTCGCAAGCACCTTTAGTTCAAGAGGTTAATAAGTGAAGGATGATCTCCAAGTTATGGCTGTGAAGTGCAATAATCTCCACCTTGAAAATCAAAAATTTCTCAATATCTCACTAGATCGTGATAATCTTCGCAAGAAGAATGAAGAATTAAAAGGTATGCTCTTGCCGTCCCCCATTTTTTTTTTTTTTTTTTTTTTTTTTTTTTTTTTTTTTTTTTTTGCAACTCAAACCCTTGCTCGTCCTCAAAGTATTAAACCAGAAACGAATAATGGAGATATATCAAACGGAGTCTATCAAGAAGAAGTTCGAGTTGAAAGAGATGCTTGGATGGAGCAAAGTATAATCTCTTAGATAATCTTCATACCTATGCGGTGATCAAATAAATAACTTGTCTAAAGAGAATTTTGATTTATCGCAAGAGCAAGTCTCATTAAGTAATGACTTATCTCGCCTCTCTTATGCTTTGACTAAAACTAATTTGGAGTTGGAAACTTTATCAGATGAGAATCGAACTCTTTCTCAAGAGAAACGTTCTTTGTTGAATAAGATGGCGAGCTACTCGCAGAAGTATAATGCTTGTCAAAAGTTATGTGAAGAACACAAACAAGCTAATCATACTTTGAAAAGCCAACTTGAAGAAATTACTCTGAGAGAGATAAACTTATTCCGGGTAGAATAACGTTGAGTGAAAAAGCGAAGCAATTCCAAGAACAATGTGTCAAATTAGAAAAATCCAACTCTATCACGCGACAGAAAACTCCATACTTGTTTCTAATGAAAAGAATTTGCGATCTCGATTGAAAGGCTTAGTGGGAGATTCATTTGATGATGTCATGGACCGCTTGGGGAATAATTTGTGACTTTAATTCAACATCTTACTTCTCAAAAGGAAGGTAGTCAAATTATTTGACTATCTTAATTTATGTATTTATTCCATGAATGCTTTATTACCAGAAGATGCCAATAATGTTCGATAAGAATTTTCTCGATCTTGTGTATTTGTTATGCGGACTCGAGAGAAAGCTTCGCTCCACTATCTCCACCCTCGTGTCCGATTATTCTAGAATTCGCAAGGAAAACGGACTACTCTCCGCGTCTCTTGCTCGTTCTCGCGACCGTGCGGTAGCGAAGATTTGATTATATGTCTTATTGTAAGGACATTGATAGTAAGAATCGTCGAAGGCATTGCTTCGCCAATTCTCTCCTAAAGCGGAAATTCTTGTGAATAATATTTTGTTTGTCCAAGTCTCTTGATCCTATCCACGTCGATCCTTTGGAAGTAAGTGATGATGAAGTTCCCAATGCTCCAGGATAGTGATTATGAATATGAAAGTGGCGAAGATCTCTCTCGATAAGGAAGTCGTTGATGAAGATAGAAAAATTTCGATGAAAGTCCAACAATTGGCGAGAACAAAGGTGAAGAAAACATTTTCAAGAAAATCCATCAACTCGGCGAGATGTGAAGTCGATAAAGGCGCAGAAAAGCCTCAACCATCCTCTGCAGATGCGAGAGTTAAATTCTCTTTGTAATTTGTTAGAATTCCTTTTTGTTCGAGTGACTTAACTCTTTTGATTGAGTAATTTCCATATTTCTTTCTTCCTTTCTTAGTTAAGATCACCTTGCGAGCATGTTCGCTCATTGAATCTTTTATTAAGTAAATCCATCCCAATCAGGGATTTGATTTTAATTCTTCTCACTGCGACAAAGTCGCAGCCGCCTTTTACATTTTCATGCAATGGCCCATTGACCTTGCCTTATCATTTTTGTGTGGTCTTCCAAGTCAGACCTCCCTAATTAGAGGTCTTCCCCTGCCACCTTTCATTGCGACAAAATCGCAGGACGTCTTTACACTTGCATGTAAAGACCCATTGATCTTGCCTTATCATTTTCCAAGTATTTTTGCCTCTCATAGATATTTTAGTTGCGACAATATGACAGGCCTATATATCCTTGCGAACACATAGCCCCATGACATTGCCGTCGTGCGACGAAATCGCAGGACGTCCGTACACTTTCGTGTAAAGACCCATTGATCTCGCCTTACCCTCGCGTTAGTATTATTGCCTCTGCAGGATCATTGCACAAATATGACGAGCCTAAATTCTCTTGCGAGAACAGAGCCTCATGACATTTGCGTCTGTTTTGACACCCCCCCTAATGGAGAGCGTCGCCCTTATCATCTCCCCGGTTGCCCCTTCAAGGAGGCGAAACATCGGCCATACAAGACTAGCTCCTCCCATCGGTCTTAACAACAACCAGTTGTTTTCGCAGCCTCTTATCCCTTATACCTATATGGTTTATGGTTACGAGACTGCACCCTAAGTGGAGTTTTCTTCGGGCGAGTGCAACATATGCCAAGACTTGCCAAGAATGGCCGGGGTAGGTTCATCCATCCGGGCACTGCTCAACCGTGTACCTCGGCGCCTTGAGCATACATCGACTCCTAAGAAGAGACCCTCGGTCGCCCAACCAGGGTATAACCTACATATATAGTTGGGAATCCAAGGTACCTCTTAGGATAGGCTTTCATGGGCCCCAAATTTCCATGACTCGGGCTTCGGGAGCGGTGTAACCTTCCCCCGAGCCATGTCGAGAGATACCCCCTTATATGACGCACTTTAGGTCTTACATTTGCCTCTTACGAAATGTTATTCGCGAACTAGGGTGTACGCCATAAAGGTTCGTCCCATTCATTCATTCTTTTATTCAATCATTCTTCATCCTTTGCTATTTTGTTTGCGAGATACTCGCCAATTCATTCATTTAATCATTCGTTATCTCTTGTTGTTTTGTTAAGTCATTCATGACTTTTTTTTGTTATTCTTGTCGCGAGATCTTCGCGTATTTTCTCTGCATTTTACTGAATGTCGCAAATATCTTGCGAAGAAGTACTTCATCTTGATTCCTTTTTCCTCTCTCATTTTTACGGGTAATATTTCTTTAGATATAACCTATTCCATGGTCTATCCAACTTTTGTCCCACATCTCTTCCTTCGGGATCCATCAATCTATATGCCCCTGTACCAACTACTTCTTTGATGATATACGGTCCATCCCATTTTCTCGCCAATTTGCCTCCACTTTCTCGTTGATATATTGGAGTTTCTCGCAACACCAAGTCTCCTGGTTGGAATTCACGTATTTTGACACGCTTGTTATATTCTCTAGCCAGTCTTCGCTGATAATTCTCCATGTGTCGCAAGGCCTTTTCTCGTTTTTCTTCCAATTCATCCAACTTGATTAGAATGTTGCCCGCGCTAAGATTTTTCTCCCAGACCTCTTTTTTGGTTGTCGGAATCACGACCTCCGTTGGGAGTACTGCTTCCACTCCGTAAGTTAAGCAAAAAGGGGACATTCCTGTGGCTTCTCTTCTAGTTGTATTATAAGCCCATACTGCGTTGGGTACTTGTTCGCACCATCCCCTATTGTGTCCTTCCAACTTTTTCTTCAATATATCGGCAATTGTTTTGTTTGTTGCCTCCGCTTGACCATTAGCTTGTGGATATAATGGAGTTGATTTTCCACATCTTATCTGAAATGCATTAAGTAGCAACTCTATATTTTGCCCTTCAAATCGCTTCCCGTTATCGGATACCAATTGTGCGGGAATCCCAAATCGCATATAATATTTTCAAATATGAAAGTAAAAATATCCTTATCGCGAATGTCTTTGGACCGCTTTCACCTCTCGACCATTTTGTGAAGTAATCATTGCGACGATTAAGTATCTTCTCCGTCCTGTTTCGGTAAGAATGGTCCCACAATGTCTAAACCCCACTTTCCAAAAGGCCACACACTTCTTGAAGAATTTAACGTGCTCCGGTGCATGTATCTTCTTCCCATGTCTTTGACAATCTTCGCAGTAGCTCGGATATTGCTCTCGCGTCTTCATGCATATATGGACAATAATATACTTGCGTCTTTGCCTTATATGCCAAAGATCTCCCCCGCCGTGATTTACGGCATCCCCACTATGCAAAGCATCTTCAATATGGTTTCTCCTTCTTTCCTTGATAGACATCGAAGCGAGGGTCCCTCAAAAGAACGTCGATAAAGCACGCCATCTCGTAATTCATAATTTGTTGCCCGGCTTTTTAACTTGTGTGCTTCCAATCTATTTCTTGGTACCTCGCCTTTCATTAAGTACGCGTGAAGTTCCACTCTCCAATCTTCCTCGCGACCTTGCATTTCATCTACCACCATCATTATATCTGCTTCTTGTCCCTCCTCTTTATTAATTGATGGCGCCAGTAGCGTCGTATTTTGATATTCCTCGCAGATTGGAGTGTCATCATACTTGATATAAAGGCAAAAGCGTCTCATGAGTCTATTATCCTCCTTGATATGTGCCTCCATTTTATTTTCGGTATCTGTGCCGACAACACTTCTACAAGCTTCCCGTATTTCGTAGAGATGGATCATTTGTAGCATACTTCTCGTTATCCGACAAATTGCTAATTGCGAGTCTTGGTAATCCTCACATTCTCCAGTTCATTTCTATTGCGAATCGTAGAGCATGTATTATAGCTTCATACTCCGTTTCATTATTGGTAGACTCAAATTCCAATCTAAAAGCGAAAGCTAACTTATTGCCTTTGGCGAAATCACAACAATTCCCACTCCTTTGCCTTCTCCATTGGATGATCCATCCACTAATATTTCCCACCGATCTGGCTCGGTTAACAAATCTTTTGGATCTCCATGCTCTTCTTCTACATCCATCATTTCATCCCTTTGCTTCATCTTCCTCCAAAGGAAATTCGCGAGAAAATCTGCGACAACCTTGTGACTTGGTTGAAGATAATATTTCATATTTGAGTTTATAATGGCTTATTTGAGCATTCCATCTTTCGACTCTCCCCGATCTTTTTGAATTTTTCATTATCGACTCGATTGGTACCTTCGTTACCACTTTAACAAAGATGTGCACGAAAATATATACGAAGTTTAAACGACGCATAGACTAACGCGAGGATTAGTTTTTCAATCTTCGAATAATTTCTTTTGCAAAGCATTAAAAGTTTTGCGATATAATAGATTGGTTTTTCTACTCCTGCGTCCATTCGTAGTAAAGCGCACTTAAGGCATGCGATGTTGTCGCGAGGTATATTAATAATTCCTCTCCGGGTTCTCCTTCTCGCATAATGGATATATCCATTAAGTGCTCTTTGATCCCTTGTAAAGCCTTTTCACATTCGTCCGTCCACTTAAATTTTGATCCTTTTTTCGTAACACTTGAAAAAGTGTTTACACTTATCGATGACCGCGAGATGAATCTTCCTAATGATGCTAATAGCCCATTCGGCTTTTGAACATCCTTTACCGTCGCAGTGTCGGCATATCGCGAATACTTTTACTTTCTCGGATCAACATGTATTCCTTCCTTTGATATAATGTAACCCAAGAACTTCCCCGACGCAACTCCGAAGGTACATTTCTCTCGGATTGACTTTGATGTTGAAACGCCTCATTTGTTCAAAAATTTCTTTCAAGTCTCGCACGTGATCTTCTCGCCCTTTTACTTTTTACCAAAGCATGTCATCTACGTATACCTCTAGTGTTTTATGTATCCATTCTCGCGAATACTTTTTCTACCATCCTTTGATACGTTGCTCCAAAGATTTCGCAAACCAAAGGGCATTTTAGTATAGCAAAGATAATCCTCTTGGAGCGAAGAAAGCGAGTGTGCTCTTGGTCTTCTTGACGAGAGGAATTTGATTGTAACCTTTATATCCGTCCAGCGATGATACTCTTTCATTCGCCGCCGATTCGACTAGCTTGTGGGATGTCCGGTAATGGAAAACCGTCTTTAGGACAAGCTTTATTTAAATCGAGTGAAATCAATGCAAATCCTTATTCCCTTGTTCTTCTTTGGAACTATAACCATATTCGCTATCCACTCGGGGTACTTTGCTTGTCTAATAATTCTGCGTCCAACATCTTCTGCGGCAGCTTCTTCTTCTATCTGAGAGTGATATGTTGTTGCTATCTTTCTAATTCTTTGTTTAAACGGCTTCACATTTTTATCAATTTCTAACTTGTGACAAAGTGATCGATGGATCTATACTGCATTTCATCCATATCCCACGCGAAGATGTCTTTATAATCTCGCAACAGATCGACAGTTCTTTTCTCTTCATCTGCTTCCATGCTAGTTCCAATCTTTAGTATCTTGGGATTTTCCTTAGTTCCAATATTCACTTCTTTGGTTTGTTCTGCCGCGACGTAACTGGCCTTCGGTTCTCCCATAGGAGTCGGTCCTTTTGGTTCTTTCGCCAGATCATCTTCTTCTCCCGAGATCTCGCTAGGTATGCCTTTTCCTTCCTTCGCTCTTATCATGTAAACTCTGAATTCTTCTTCTTTCTTAGCCACCTTTGCTAGCTTTCTGCGATACTTTGATATACTCCTTCGCTTGTTTACTTGTTCTTCGCAACACTTTACTTCATTTTGATAGTATGTTTTTCCTTTAGCAGCATCTCCTTTGATCTCGCCGACTCCGGTTGGTGTAGGAAATTTGATACATTGATGAAGCGTCGACGCCACAGCTTTTATTGCATGTACCCATGGTCTTCCTAGTAATATGTTATACGGCGATTCCATATCCACTACACTCAGCGTCACCTGTGTTTCAATTTCCCCTAACGGAATATGTATTTTTATCTCCCCCTTAACTTTTGTTATAGATTTACCAAAACCTTGAATATTGTACGCCGCGAAAATCATATCTTCGTCTTTATATCCCATCTTCTTGTAAGCGTGATAAAACATGATATTCACCAGACTCCCTGTATCAATTAAAACTCCATTCACTACCCATGTTTTTACTGTGTTCTCTAGTTCCTCTCTTTCCTTGTACGCGTTTATTGCGATTACCAGTGGAGATGCGTGATCCAAGTTTTCTTTAGATATTTCTTGATCGTAAAAGTTATCTCTTGCTTTTCCCAATCCTTCAAAGGTGATGTTATTTCTCTATCTGTAATCTTCTTTCCTTCAAAATCTCGTTTGTGTATTCTTCCTCTGATATTTTCATGAAATTCACTAGTCATCACTCTGGTGTCTGTGCTGCATGTCATATCTTTTTCATTCAATTTAAGATTTTCCTTTCTCATTTTCCTGATTCAAACAACTTTAACCGCAATCTTCCCTCCTTTACAAATGATCGTCCCTGTTTCTAGCGCATATGTAGTAGCAGGATTTCCCACACTACACCCCTTACTCGATTTTGCTTAATTAATCCATGGAAAGATGTAAGATCAAGAATGTTTATTGATTGAATTCATGAAGTGTTTACACAGGAAAATAAAATTACACTTTAGAAGTTAAAACACTCTTAAACTTTCTCTCTCCTAATGACTTGCTCAACCCTTCCAAAAAGATCTCTCCTCTTACAGACTCATTTAGCCCTTTATATAGGGTAATACATAGTGGATGACAGCTAAGTTCCCCTTTATTTTGGGAGTGTCTCGCGAAGTGTCGCAGATGCACAAACATTCACTCTCGCGACACTTCCTAACCCTCGCCACAGTCTCACGTCTTCTTTATGTTTTGCCTGTCGTTATTCATTGCGTTGTTTATTTTAGCTCCCTGCGACTCCCTCGCGACGCCGTCGTTCATTAATCCCGCGAGCCTTGTATGTTGCGATATTATGATCCTACAACCACTCTACCAGCCACCCTATGCAATTAGACCTTTAATCTCTATCTCTCTCAATCTTATCTTTTCATTTGTCAAAGAAAATTAACCCTAAAAGCTATGATTGAGAGATATGGAGTTAGGGTTATCTTCTATAGCAAAAGCAAACATCAAATCAAGAGTTACATAGATGAATCAGAGTAGGGGTCTATCATAAATCGCAATTTGAGTGAGTGGGTACTATCCAATTATTAAGTTTAAGGGATTGAGTGAAATTGTGTATAAATAGGGAGGAGATTGTAGAGAGAAAGGCATGCCAGGATTAGACGGTGCACCAAGCTATAGTACTTATGTTTGTTTTCAGTGTTATCATCATGTTTTAATTCAATAACTAGGGTTTAGATGAAACCCTGACTCTCTGTTATGTTATTTATACTGTTTATGTTACTCTTGAATGTTTAAATTGTTTTAAGATAGAATTGAATCTTAGTACGTCAACATTTTGCTGTCACAGTTGTTTGAGGGTGAAAACGGTTTCTGCTGATTTTGGTAATTTTGGGTGTGTGGGTGAGAAACGAATTTAAACTCTAAACAATGTATTGTAAGGGAGTACTTTAAATTCGAGAGATCAATCTGTACAAATCCGGCCTAAACCAAGAAATGGCCGTTCCTGACTTGCTTTGGTCAAAAAGCGAAGGAGAAGGGTTGGTTTTGGGGAGGGAAGTGAAGAAAGTGTTGAGACCAGACTAGTTGATTCTGGAAGAGTAGTTGTTTTACGACTTGTATCAGAAAGTGGGAAGCTAACCGATGGAGAGCTAGCAAATGTTTTCTGAGTGTTGTATGCTCCCTGACCTGAACCTGTTGTTCGGTGGAAATAGGTAATACCTATTTATACAAGTCAAAGTGAAACGTACTCTGGTCTCATTAATAAATGGAAAACGGGTGAGTAAATGGGAGGAGGTGGTAACCGGTAACGCCTGGAATTGATGTTCCATAAAAGAAAGCGTTTCACCATTACTCCCCGTATTTACTAACCGCCTCATCCTTATGACACTTTCCTATAACGGGCGTAGTGTACGCCGCACGTTGTAAACCGCCAAACCAATACCCAATGAGCATCCCCCAGTTTGTGACATGCATTGATGTCTCGAGTGTTTTCGTGGAAAACATGTAGCACGTTGTTGTTGTCCGGCGAGTTGAGCTTAGGAGACTTGCCGGCTCGGTGGTGACGTTCGACGGTCGAGATTTTGCATCTTAAGAGGAAAGATAGCCGTTGATTATTGCAACCCTTCGTTTGGTAGCCAGTGGCATGAAAGCATGATCAGTATGGCTTTAATATGGCTTAGTTTAGGCACGGCCAAAAGTTAGGGTTTTGGCTTTGTTTAGGCGCGACTAAACTAGGGCCAAAGGTTGCCATGCATTGGCTGGTAACCTTGGATGGCTAAGATCTGCACCTTAGATGAAAAAGTGGCTGTTGATTGTTGCAGGCTTTCGTTTTGGTAGCCGCATATGGAAGGCCGGTATGGTGTGGCATGACAAGGTGGTTGGCATGCCATTAGCACATGTGGTATGGTATGCGTTGGCGTGGCCAAAACTAGGGTTTTGGGCCAAAGGTTACCATGCGTTGTTTGGCGACCTTGGACGGCTAGGATTTGCATATAGGATGGAAGGGTGACCGTTAATCGTCGCACGTCTTCGTTTTGGTAGTCGCAATAGGGAAGGCCGGCATGGTATGGCACGACAAGGCGGTTGGCATGCCATTGGCACATGTGGCATGGCATGCCTTGGCGCGGTTTGGCGTGTCCAAAACTAGGGTTTTGGGCCAAAGGTTACCATGCGTTGTTTGGCGACCTTGGACGTCTAGGATTTGCATCTAGGATGGAAGGGTGGCCGTTGATCGTCGCACGCCTTCGTTTTGGTATCCGCAATAGGGAAGGCCGGCATGGTATGGCGCGACAAGGCGGTTGGCATGCCATTGGCACATGTGGCATGGCATGCCTTGGCGCGGTTTGACGTGGCCAAAACTAGGGTTTTGGGCCAAAGGTTACCATGCGTTGTTTGGCGACCTTGGACGACTAGGATTTGCATCTAGGATGGAAGGGTGGTCATTGATCGTCGCACGCCTTCGTTTTGGTAGCCGCATGGGGAAGGCCTGCACGGTGGGGCCAAGGCAAAATGGCGCGGATGGCTTGTCATAGTGGGGCCAAGGGTTTGGCACGGACGGATTGGCATGGTGGGGCCAAGGCAAGGTGCGGTTGGCTTGGCATGGTGGGGCCAAGGGTTTGGCACGGACGGCTTGGCATGGTGGGGCCAAGGCAAGGTGCGGTTGTGATAGACACATTTTTGTGTCTAAATTGTCTCGATTCTATATATTGATAGTTCTCATTTTTGTACTTATTATGGTGTTTTATGTGTGTGTAGGTATTTTCGGCCAATAAATATTTTTGGAAAAATCGGCTCGAAAAGTTGTCTAAAGCACCCGGAGGAATTGTTATTTGGCATCCACAGTTTGGATAAGGGTCACCCCAGGACATCCCCCAAGGCAGCTGCTATCAGCTGCTATTTTCTCCAGAGCCTAGAAATTTATGCTTATTAAGGATGACACTAACCAATCTAAGTGGATGGAAGCATTTTGGTTGTAGGAGTTGAGGAACCAATCTGATTAGATGGAAACATCTAAAGAGTCTATTCATAAAAGCACAGAGCTCAGGTGTTAGAATTAAAGAAAAAACATGGTAGTTTCGCCATATCTCGTTGAATCCTTTTCACTTCTATTTTTATTTTGTTTTCTTTAAAATATGTTTGTCTAAGTGATTAGGTGGGTCTCACGATTCAAGTTGTTACCACTGCTAGAGTGAAATAGAGTGATTGAGATACAAAAAAAAAAAAAAAAAGTGAAAAAAAAAAAGAGAGAAAAAGAAATGGAGACCAGACCATCAGACCAACCGGAATAAATTCAATAAAGTAGACCACTGGAACCCTTGTATATGCCAGTTGTGTTGACCTAGAGTTAGGATTATCGACCACTGGTTCCCTTGTATATGCCAGTGTATTGATATTAGTCCAGAACAGTATCTCATTCCATTAGGATAGGTTCATTTTGGCAGTGGCCTTCAGACAGATATGAGAAACACTGTTCACCTTAGTCAACATCAAAACCATCTACGTTTTTCTCTACATCCATCTTCTTAATCTATCCATGTGATTGGTTGACTCCGGTTATGATGTCCATAAACTATCTGAGTAGAGCTCTGTGAATTATATATGAATTTTAGTATGCTTGAGTGCAAACTCGTGTACATCATTTGGAATTTCGCATCAGGGTACTTCCTCCTGTAGTCAATAAGTATGCCAACCAAGGAGATTCTTTAGTGTCTTCCAAGGTTCTGTGTAGATAGTTAAGGTCTGGAGTATAAAGGTTTTGTGGGTACACCTATGGTAAACCCTCCCGAGACTATAACTCGGCCACTAGGGCCACCTAGGGGTTTAAAGGCTTATTGCATACGCTAAATGCGATCGACGATGCCTGCGACGATGTGAGTTAGGATTTTGTTTTTATTTTATTTTTGCTCGAGGACTAGCAAATAATAAGTTTGGGGGTATTTGATAGACACATTTTTGTGTCTAAATTGTCTCGATTCTATATATTGATAGTTCTCATGTTTGTACTTATTATGGTGTTTTATGTGTGTGTAGGTATTTTTGGCCAATAAACATTTTTGGAAAAATCGGCTCGAAAAGTTGTCTAAAGCACCCGGAGGAATTGTTATTTGGCATCCACATTGGGATAAGGGGCACCCTGAGGACATCCCCAAAGGCATCGCTATTCACACCCCCACTGGATAGGGGTGACTCTTTCTTCTTCACGACTTTTAAGGAAAACTGAATTCAAATTTCGGTTTTGCGGCGGAACTCGAGCGAGATTTTGATCGAGTTTATGGCGGAATTAGTGTTAGCTATGGATTGGGATTACCCTGTTTGGTCAAACAGGAAGGTATGAGTTGTAGAATCGAAAAAGAAGGGACAGAGATCGAGTTTACACAAAACAGAGGCTTGGAGTTTCACGGGTCTGCTGAGATTTCATGGATCAGATTTGACGAGATTCAATCGCTGTTTTGGCTTGGGCCGGACTTGTTGGAGCTTATTAGTGATGATACGTGTGGTTGCAGCGAATAGATTGGGCTGTGTAAGTGTGTTGGAGAGAAACAGAGGCGAAGAGAACACAGGTTTGTTTTGGGATATTTTGGAAGTTCCTTGAGGATTCAGGGAAGAATATTTCCTCTGTTAGCTGTAACTCTATCTTAGGAAGGAGTTTAATACAAGCAAGATACGCGTAGAGGTTAAGAAAATCACCAGAAATATCCGTAACTTGACCGTGAAGAAGAGAAAAAATATCGAGAGAATTTTATGGCATGTTGTGTATATAAAGGAGGGGTATGAGTCATAGAGGAGTTACGGATACTTTGGGGGTGTTGATGGGTGAAAACTACTCCTGCAGAATTTGGTAATTTGGGGTGTGGATGAGGAATGAATCTAAACCTTCAACAAATGCACTGCGCGGTGAGTGCTTATAGATTCGAGAGATCAATCTGTGCAAGTCCGGCCTAAACCAAGAAATGGCCGTTCCAGACTTGTTTTGGTCACAAAGTGAAGGAGATGGGGTTGATCTTAGGGAGGGAAGCGAAGAAGGTGTTGAGATTGTGAAGGTGTTGGCTTGCTTATGACTTGTAATGAAGGATGAGCAAGCTTACGGTTGATGCAAGCAGGCTCGAGTGTTTGAATACGGTTTTTTGTATTAACACTTGGTTTTCGCTCGTCTGAACTTGTGTTGTTCTCCGTTATTCCCTTGTTGTTGGAAATAGGGCGGAGAACCTATTTATACAAGTCATTGAGCCTCATTCACGTTTCTCGTGGGAAGTGGAGGTAGTGGAATGATGGAGTAGTGGAGTTGTGTGTCGGTAACACACCCACGAGTCTTGCCCACTTTTCTGTTCATCTCTAACCGTCCATGACTTCCTAACACGTTCTTGTGATGGCGCGTTGCACGCTGCACGCTGTAAACCGCGACCAATACCCCAGTATGTATCCCCCAGTTTGTGACATGATTGATGTCTGGAATGTGGATCGTGGATCCACGAAAGATAGCATGTAATGCTGAATTGAATAATCTGCGTTATTCGTAAAGTCGATACTTGTGAAGTATCGTGTGTATTTCATGCAGTGTACTGCATTGTGGTGTGGTAAGGTGATGGGTAATGACGCCTTTATCGACCAATTGACTCGACCGTAGGTTGTATAACCAAGTCTGGTGAAGTCGGACGGATGAGATGAGCCTTGAGACACTCATCTCGCGACCGTTAATGAATATTAGGGTTTTTTGAAGAGGTGCGCAAGCATCACTCTCCGGCCTTGGTCGAAACCAAGCATGGGAAGGATTTGGAGAGGACCGACCATACATGCGTGTTGACGGCATGATGGTGTAGGTGCCTGTATTCCGTTCCCTCGTGAAAGCGCGATCTGGGCCACTCAATTTGACCGTCAAAGAGGAGTGGTCGAGATTGATTTTGCGATAGAAGTTTGATACCGCATGAAGCCGCGCGCCACACTCTTTTCCGGCGCGTTTCCCAAGACGACCCAACTTGGCCGGTCTTGGCCTACTGGTTTGACGTGAAGATGGTAGGCTGATGTTCACGCCTATACCCGACTATCCCATGAAAACGTGATCTAAGCCACCAATTCGTCCGGTGAAGTTGAGCGGTCGAGATCAATTTGCAATTTGGGAAGTGTAACCACGCATGTTTGGGCGGGCGTTTTGGATTAGCCAGGGCATGATATGCCTTGGCCGATTACATGAGGGGGTAGATGGGCCCACGGTGGTCATGCTGGTATGACCGGACCCGCTCTATTTGATCTGTGACCCTCCATTCGTGCCGGAGAAGACGGACGCGCGTGATGGCTTGAACCCTAATTTTGGCTTGCAAAGCCGTGCGACCATGCTCTTTCAGGCGTACGAATTTGTTGTAACCAATCATGTTTGGTTTTGACCGATTGGTCAAGTGTGTAGGCGGTCACATGGTGATTGTGTCGACATGCTCCGGCCCTTTGAGTCTACATCTACACCCTCCATCTATACCTGCGAAGATGGATGGTTGAGACCGTTTTGCGGCACATGTAATATGCCGCAAACCCTAATTTAGGGTTTTTCCGTCCATAATGCTTGGTATGGACGATTTCTTGGCAAGCATATCCGGACTGATATGGTCAGTGCCGGATGCTCAATCGGGCTAGTATAACACACCGAGAGGGGCTCAATCGGGCTAGTATAACACACCGAGAGGGCTCGGGCTAGTATAACACACCGAGAATCGGCCTGTACGGGTATTTCGTACATGGTTTCATTATAGTGTTTGAGGTTCGTGTTACTCTGTAAGAGTAACACTCGACCGTCATGCCACACCGATAATGAGTAACGGAAATACAAGGCTGATATGAAATTCACAGAAGGGATTGTTGCTACATGCTCCAACCTCGGAGGAATTTCATGTATTCACGTAATGGGATTGTTGCTACATGCTCCATTCTTGGTGAATTAAGTGAGGAGTATCCGTCACTTATAAATGGCTTTATCTTTTACAAGATGTCAGCGTATGAGCTTTCCGGTTATTTACAAATTTAACCTTAAACGAAAATCCACCATCAACATGGGGAAGTTTAGAAGAGAACAGAACGCTGAAATCACGAGTTGGAGTTTTATTTCTTCTGCTGCAATACCAAGAACATGAAGAACATAAAACACACAAGGAACTGTCGCAGACAACTATCGCTATTCAATAGCAGAACCTAAGTATCGTTTACCAACAGTGTTTACAACAGTTTTCCGTAACAGTTCCATTGTAACAGCTGTTTTGTAATGCCGATACACCGTTGCAAACAGTCTGTGTTATTACTTTTCACTCTTTTAATCAACTTTTGAGCAACAAACACATATTTTGAGACATGATTAATATGAGGAGCTAAACCCCATTGCTGAGGCAATAGAGGAAGCTATTTTTCCAACAAAAAGTGGTATATTCTATTTTATCTTTTTATTTGCAATTATTATATGATTATTTGCCTTGAACTATTATTAAATATGATTTTTTTATTTGAGTTATTGTGATCTATTTTGTTGGAGTATGCTTAGTTTTAAGACTTTTGATGCTTCATACTTGGTATTTACAATTATTACTTTTGAAAATCTACTTGTTGCAATATTTTAGAATAAAATTAAACAAGAAAATTGCATAAATATAAGTATTGGTTTAATCACTTTGAACTTGGAAAATAGTGGAATCTTAGCCTCAGTGTTTCTTTTAATATTGATATCATCTTTGTCTAAGTTTGCTATAATTTTTAGTGTGTTTTCTATTTTAGTTTTGAATTTAAGTCTAAAAAAATCCTTCACAAGTTCGAGAGAACGACATCTTATTTACCACTTCTACAATCACACCAGGTTGGCATGGTGGGGCCAAGGGTTTGGCATGCCATTGGCTCATGGTGCGGCTAGCATGGTTGGGGCCAAGGGTTTGGCACGGACGGCTTGGCATGGTGGGGCCAAGGTAAGGTGCGATTGGCTTGGTGGGGCCAAGGGTTTGGCATGCCATCGGCGCATGGTGCGGCTAACATGGTTGGCATGCCTTGGCGCGGTAGACGCGGCTGGCATGGCTTGCCATTGGTGCGGCTGGCATGGTTGGCATGCCTTGGCGCATGGTGCGGCTAGCATGGTTGGCATGCCTTGGCGCGGAGATGTGGCTGGCATGGTTTGCCATTGGCACAGTGCGGCTGGCATGGTTGGCATGCCTCGACGCGGTAGCATGAGAATTAGGGTTTGGCATAGATGATGTCGGTCAATGTTAAGGGTTCTTCCGTGGAACATGACCCATGTAAAAAAAAAAGGTACCCCGGTAATTCTTGCGTAGGCATGCTGATCGATTCAATAAATGTGCTAATGGTCATAGTGACGTCATGTTAGTTGTACATTTTTACGATTTTAACCCTAAGCTAAAAACTACCATCAACATTAAGTCCCCTGCTTAGCTCAGAACGGGAGCATCGTTCCGAGGTAAGCATAAGATGGTGACAGGCCAGGACAAAAATCGAAACAACAAGTCGTGAAAAGATGGTCAGGAAGGTCCGACTAACCTTTTTCGAGAGGTAATGTAGTTGCAGGAAATCCCACACTACACCCCTCACTAGAATTTACTCAACTAATCCATTTGAAGATGAATAACTATAGATTT